>JARNGD010000108.1:0-134463 GCA_031001845.1 Achaetomiella virescens
TGGACACCTGCTGCAGTATAAGACCCAGTCCATCAACGGGGAGGTGGGCCGCCTCAGCCGCGCTCTGCGAGGCTACCTGGAAGAGCAAGTCCTCGAAGACAAGAGGTCCAGAAACCGAGACCAAAGGGCGCCCAGGAGTTTTGGAGCACTTCATCGACCGTCTCGATCTGGTCGCCAAGGAGGTTGTGAACTACCATGACTTCGTCGCCTCTCACATCCATCTCCCGTCCAGCTCTTTCCAGGCCAGACACGCCTCTCTCATACAAGTCCACCATCACACAGCGAATTCCACTCGCAGCCGGACAGCCTGCGCAGCACGCGCCTCTCACTAACGGGACACCTTCTACCGCCATTCAACAACGACAAGCGCTGGCAGGTCAGCTTTCCAAGAGATCAGACTGAAGGATGGGAGTGGCTACCGCAGTCCTATGCCCTCGGCACACGCATCGCCTCTCTTCGACTGCACTTATCAGACTTCACGTCTTGAATGAGGAGCTCTTCGAGCTTTACTCGAGCCACCCCGTTGTGCGCGACCTGGGGTACTTTAAACTCCAAGTTCGAGAACTTCCCGCCCTCAGCGTGGGAAAAGTGCGAGCTCCAGGCAAAGACCATGCCACCTCGTTCAACTACAAGGTCCACCGAAACGGCTCGTCAAGGTAGATGCCGGCAAGAAGGTTAAGTTCACCGCGCCGCGACTCCCGTTTCCCACGAGCTCCAAGACAGATTGGTCTCTAGAGGAGCAGCGCGACCTCTGGAACTCGTCAGCAGCGGACCCTCCAAAGGGCGATCGGGCCTACATCATTGGCAACCCGCTGTTCGACGATGTCGACCTCTCTCCGGGCGAGAAGCTGCGACGTAGAGGCCGCGCCAGGCTCGAGGGCATCAATTCTCAGTATGTGTATTTCAACCTTGCCGGCAAGACCATCACGACGATGCACAGGGAAGATGCCCATGTGCGGTCTGAGAATCTCCTTCGCTCGGGGGAGCACAAGTTTGGTGCTTCGTCAAGCCCGCCTTCTCAAGGAAGCTGGAAGAGAGGCTCGCGCTCGAGTATCCGGACATGCGCTGCTGCTCGCAAGCTGTCAGGCACCTCAGCCTTAACATCCCTCCGTCAAAGTTGGATGAATGGGGAATTGAGTACACTCTCGATTACTGCGTGCCGGGCCAAGCAGTGGTGACAGAGCCAGGGACATATCACCAAGTGCTGAATCTTGGACCCAACTACGCTGTGGCCATCAACGTCGAGTATCACTCGTCACCAGACATGCCCCTCGGTTACCGGTTCTGCGACGGATTCTGCCCAGACAAGTTTGCCATCTCGGCTGACGACTTCCGGATCTATGAGAAGCCACCACAGTGGCTTGAGGAGCAGCTCCCCCGAACGCCCGAAACGACAGGATCCCAGGAGGAACATGCCACCATCCCCGGTTCCGCGGTCCCAGCAAGGTCAGAGTCTGCGGTCGCCCAAATCACACAGTCAGCGACCCGCCTCCGGAGCATGTCATCCCAGAGGTGCATGAACCGGCTCGATTACTGCCCACATTATCCGAAGGGCAGACCCCAGAACAAAGCTGGCCTCCAAGACCCGAGCAGGACATCCCCCTTGCAACGGCCGCCGTGCCTGAGTTACTTCCGCCGCCAGTACTGCAAGGCAATAGCACCCCATCTCGGCGCTCGAGCCAGTACGCTTGGTTTCGTCACTCCATCCTCCAGAAGGAAGTGTGCCTGCCAAATCTTATCCAGCCGAATCCTCAATTCTGTCGGCACAGAAGCCAAACAAGACAGAGCCATCTCGGCCTTCTGAGCCGTTGTCCAACCAAATTTGCCCTCTCGCTTTGGTACCACGGCGAGACCAGGCTCCACCAGCTTCGATCTCGCAAGATCAAGAACCCAACGTTTCATCTCAAGCCCATCATCCTTATCATCCAATTGTTACCCAACGCGTGCAATCTCTCCGTGCGCCCCCAGATCCCTCAGCAACATGCCTCCACAATCAGCCCGGAGTAAGCGTTGAGGAGGTGCCGCCGATACGCAAGACGGCGAGGATGATCAACAGAAAGAGAGCGCCCGACACGATGGCACCGAATTCAACAAAGAGGCAAAGAGTGGAGGCCCCTGACCCAGCCTTCTCCAAATTGCCCTGTCGACGGGGCCTTCCAACACCTCTCCGCATTGCTTCGTGGACGGGAAATTGCCCGAACGGCAAGCTTGACCGTTGACAAGGTTTCCGGCAAGCCGGCATTTGAACGCGTCTCAATTGATCCGAGAATGGAGACGGTACCTTAAGTCGGCGCCTGCTGTTCGGGGTGGGCTTGACCTGGCCAAGGCGGTTGAGGAGACACTAGACGCCTACCCGGAACTGCACGTCATCCTCTCACGATTCTTCAAAATGCAAGTCGCGTCTTGGCTGGAAGAAGCCATGTCCAAGTCGGGCACGATCGCATTGCCAAGTTTCCTGATGGAATGCTGCGGATGCTTGGGTGGAACGAAACGCAACGGCACACGCTGCATGATTACTTCCGCGAAGGGAAGTGTTGGAAAGCCATTTGCGGACCGTATGACGGCCTCCTCTGTCTTTTACCCCCCGATGCGGACTGTTTTGATCTCGCACTGTTTCAGGACGAACTTGCGCGCTTCCACTTGGAGCTCGATACTGAGTTCGTGAGACGACTGTGCGGCATCGGCAGTATGCTGCAGAGGTCAATCTGGCAGTGCCTGGAACTTCCCGAGTTCATTTGGGAGAACATGACCACCACGTGGCTCTCCGTGGAGCAAATCGCTCCTCTCCTGGCACCATTCCGGCTTCTCAGATCAAACTAATTACGAGGAAAACAGTGGGTACTACTGGCCGCGGCCAGCAGGCTGGCACTGGACTTGGCCAATAGACCCCTCCTCCATCAAGCCCGGCGACAGACCGTGCGATCTCTGCTCGCACAGATCTTGCCGCTGCGCCGAGGACAGGATACCGCGAATACCTCGCATATTGGACGACAAAACTCGGGGCACGGTATCCGGTCAGTAGGATCTCACAAGGCTAACGAGATTCTCGGGGAGCTGGTTGGCGAGCTAGTGCCCCCAGGGGCCAGTTGCGGAGACTGGGCCATGGCTCCGCCGTCCGGATCTAGACGACCAAGAGGGTGTGGCGGACATCTATCCACGGCGGATGGGCAACTGGTGCGGAAGGTCAACCACAGTACAGACCCGTCGGCTGTGTTCAGGGTGATGAAGACTCCGGCCGGTGGAGGCAGATACTTGTGGCAATGCGGAATATTGTGGATGGCGAGGAGATTACAGCGAAGTATGGGAAGGGTTCTTGAAGGGGCAGCCTTACTCGGTTGTCGAGGGGTTGCTCTGAGGTCGTTCATGGAGTACTACGCATTCTAATAACCGGAATCACGGACTGGGAAACAGAGGGTCAAGGTGTAGCAGGGTATCGATTTGTTTCATGAACCAGGGGCGGCGTCCATAGGCACCGTTGAGAGGAGGATTGCTTTTCTTGCCTACCTTTTTTCTTTGCTTTTCTGGTGCCAACTCGCTGAATGAGCGACTACTCACAGCCTCATAGAGCATTGCTATCGCTATGTATTGGAATTGTAAACTAGACGCATCGTTTCAATTACCACTGACGACAGGAACAACACAAGGGACGTAAGAATGTGTGAGATGGTTCCAGGGTCGAGCGGCCCGACTAGCACAATGCAGGGTTAGGGTTACCGTCTTTTCGTTGCCTGCCCACCAGCTGTTTTTGGCAAGAACATCAACAATCAACATCGCGACTCGGTCATGAGAGATCATCCGGCACCCTGACGAACAAGCCACCATACTCAAGATCAAATATAAACAAGAACAGCGTCGACTAAGCAGACTACGAAACACAATGCAGCGCGCGAGTTCGCCCGCGAAACCAGACCGGCAGCGCAGCGCAAAGGTCCAGCGCGCCCTCGAGGACCTGCAGTCCCCATCAGGGCACGAATACACCATCATCAAAATTAGCGAGCCAATCTCCTCCGCCATCCCATCCCACGACAACGATAACAACAATGAGAACCCGCCCGCCCGCACCTCCGACGTCTCCACCTCCTCCCTCGACGCGCCGACTCCCGCCTCCCTCGAGGCCGACCTCGCTCACACAAAGAACTGTTCTCCAAGCTGCGCTTCTCTCCTACGTCGAGCAGGTCACCAAGGAGAAATTCATCCGCGCCATCGTCGGCGACCCGCCGCTGATCGTCACGCCCAGGAGAACGCCGACCTCGAAGCGAGCAACGCCGCGGCAAAGGCCGAGCTGAAAGCGCTCAAGACCGAGGTGGCGGGGATGGTGGATGGGCTGGAGAAGAGGGCGCGGGAGCTGGCGGGCGGTACGAGAAGGTGCAGCGGATCGGAGGCTGCTGGAGGAGCCCGGGCAAGATTGGTGCGTTGGAGGAGAGGGTGGCAGAGCTCAAGGCTGCGCAGCAGCTTCACCCCGCGGATGCCAGGCCCGAGATGAACCTGCCGCTGGGGAAGACGCTTGCGCTGGTGGACGGGAAGAGGCGGGAGCTGGCGGGCTGGACAGGCAGCTGGAGTTGTTGGGGGCCCAGGTGCCAAGGAAGAGAAAGGAGATGGAAAGGTTGAGGGCGGAGGTGGCGGCGCTGGAGAACAGGAAGGCAAACAGCGCGGCTGCGGCGAGGGAGGCGAAGAGGAGGAGGAGAATCTCGCGCAGGGAGGGCGGAGGATGAGCTGGAAGCGAGGGGGAGGTGGTACAGAGCTTCGGTGATGGTTCTACGGCAGGTGCTGGATCTCTAGAGCTAAGCCGGGTTCTTTGGGGTGCGCTCGGTTTCTTTTCTACTTTGTACATGTGATGTCTCGCGAGATCAAGGGCGCACGACGGCTTGGATACCTGGTTTGGTATGGTTCGTGGCAAGGGGCTGGTTTGGGTGGGCGTTTTGTGTTCTTGGTGGGTGACTTGTTTGCGCACTCGGAGTTGGGCGTTGGTGACAGAAGCGGCTCGGGGAGGACTCGGTGGCAGCTCGGTGACTGCTCCAAGCAATTCAATATTTGACCATATGCATCCTCCTGCATCTGAAAGAGGAGCTTCTCAGCTGGTGCTGTGACTCGGGACTTGTTGCTGAATTGTGGTTGGCTATGCGATGACATGAGCGAGGCCTTGGCGATGGAAAAGGTCGTAGACAGAGAGAAAAAATCTGTAATCTCCGCGGCCACAAACAGGCATCGCAGAGATTGCTGGTTGAGATTATTGTCGCTGCCTGGCCCAAGAGCCAAACAACGAACCATATTTGCACTATAATAGGTACAAACTCAGCCAAATTGAGGGAAGTGTACCCCTGATCCTCTCCCCCATGACATCCCTGTCACCTCTTCCTCGCCAGTCCTCCTCCCATAATCCCAGATACTTGTCGGTGCAACTCTCGGCCTGCACAAGGTTCCCCTCGGCTGAAGATTGCCGCCTTCTTGGCCATATTTCACACCTCTTATCCACATCCTCAACAGCCGAGAAACACTTGTATGCCGCGTCCAGCGCCTTGTGGACCTCTCCAACATCTTAGTCCGCTCCTCGCCCTGGTCACGACCCGTCATCTCCCCAGCCAAACCCATGCGGGCGTCTGCTAGGGCGCTATACAAGGTTCCCGCCGTGAAAGCCATATCCGTCTCAAGACAACGAGGCAGGATTGCAACAAGAAGCTGCTCGGCGGCTGCGAATTCGCCGAGCGAGTTGAGGATGTTGGCCACGCCGCCAATTGCCTGCCACAGCAGCGAGACGAGCCGAGCCCGCCACGCCATGCTTGCTGCGCGCATCGCGATTGTGAAGCCTTTCTCTGGCCGGCCAGTGCGATCGAAGATTTGGACTTTCATTAGCAGGAGGCGGATGCGACAGGACACGTCCTTGCCGTCCTTGCGCAGCTCCGAAATAAGCCGGTCGACCTTGGCGAAGGCAGCCTCGTAGTCCTGACGGCGCGTGAGTGCCTCGACATGAAGCGTATCGATGACGATAAGCATGTCAGGGATGTTGTCTGGGCCGTTCTGAAGAAGCTGGGTGAGCAGGGCCTCGGCAGACTCGAGATTGTTCTGATGGAGATCACGGCGGAGTCTGAGAAGTCCGCGGTACAGACGCCAGTATTGATCGGCCTTCGCCGAGCGGAGCGAGAAGTGTCTATCCCTTCCAGCTTCGCAAATGCTTTCTCGTAGTCACCCTTGCCGGCAAGCAGGCCAGCCATCCGACAAGTGTGCTTCAGCTGGTCGTCGAAGACAGAGTTGCGCGCGTGGCAGCGGAGGAAGACCTCGCACATCATGCTTGACATGGCAGTCGTCCCGAGCCTGTCCCACATGGCGATGCTCAGTGAGGACTGTGGGCCCATCATTGTCTTCATATTCCTTTCAACGATGAGTTGGGAGCTTCGCACCATGTTCTCCATGGCGGTCGAGATGCTCTCCCCGTTGTTGAGGCTGAGCTTGGCATCACTCAAGAGCGCAGAGCTCCATAATATCCACATCCCTGTGTCCTTTGCTTTGACTCGAAGGTAGGCGAGAGTTTCTTTTCCGCTTCCGAGCATGCTGTTATCCTCAAGCTCCTTGATGAGGCTCGGTGGGCTCTGCTGAAGTGGAAGAGCCAGTTCAAGGCAAAGTTGAGGCATGTCGTATCCTTGTTCTCCTTAGCGGTGGAAATTGCCTCCATCATGGTATTTAAGGCCTCTCTGTGGCAGCCAAAGTCTGACTGCACGATCGCAAGGTTCAACAAGGCGTACTGGTAGAACAGGCGGTCTCGGTTCTGCATGGTGTAGTCGAAGTACCGGTGGAGATAGTCGAAAGACTCCGGAAACTCGCCTGACCGCCAGGAATCGGAGAAGCTACTTCTGTCAGAATAGTTCTGGAACAACATGGGCGCTGGTAACAAACCTCAGATAATGCGACAAGCTCGACACCTCACGGCTGCTTTTGAGGAGGCGGTGGAAACCTGCCTTGATGTCGGGCGGTACCCTGGTTCCGTATCCTACTTTGTTAGCCAACTTGCAGCCACAGACGTCGAGGGAAGAAAACTCACTTTGTATTTGCTCGATCTGAAACTCCAGCAAGCTCTCGATGTCATCAGTGCTAACAGCCGGCGCGACATCTTGATCTCCCATGAGCAACATGTTTCCATATGCCGCCAGCGCGATCTCGTCCGTCTGCGGTCCCCATTCATGCTCGCCGGTCACAAGCACCGAGTCAAAACTGAGCCGGTGATGGTGAGGGTTTCGCCTCCGCCAGTATCCAGCCGTCGGCTGGCGGTACCTAACGAACATCTTCCACAGCTCGGCCACATGGTCGAACTGCAGTCGCGAGAACTCGAGGTAGGACTTCCTGACAAAGACTCCGAACGGAGAATTTCGCGAAAAAAGGATGCCGCTCGGGGCCTGCTCGCCGCGCTCGGCCATCTCCCGCAGCTCGGCTTTGGTCCTCGCTAGGAGACTCGGTAGGCGGTCAAAGAAGTCGTGCAGGGCATGAAGAGAGTCAATTCCCCACAGCTTCTCCAAGAACCTGTCCCACAGGCGACGGCCAGGAAGGCGATCAGCCGCCGCAAATCCGCCCAGCAGCTCCTCGAAGTGGTGAACAGAGAGTGTCAGCTTGATCGTGTCGTTGGCCTTCTTCCAACGTTCCGTGAGTGTCGGCGACGAACCGCCGAGATTGCAGTCCAGGAGATGAGAGGTAAGAAAGTTGATCACCGGAATGATGGCATCGTTGGGGACTGCTCCTTCAAGGTACAGCTCTACCAACGCTAACAGGCCGATCTTGGCGGGAGAGAGGTATCGCGTCATGGCTTGGTCTGCGAAGAGCCAGCAAATATGGCACTCAAAGAGACAAATGATTGTTCCCAAGCAGGTACTGAAGTTCCAGGCTTGCGGCGTTTCACCGTTCCGAGGTTGCCATTCCGCAAAAAAGACGGGAGTGATGGTTGACAACAGGGCCAAAGGAAGGCGAGGAGACTACCCGAGGCTCGAGGACTTCTGCAGCTGACAGGATGAAGAAAAGCACTGCGTCCGAGTCTGAAGAGCTCCTGCTTTCGGAAAGAATCACCAGCTAATAGCTATGCTGAGTGTTAGCTGCCCACTGCACTGTCGTCTTAACGTGGAAGTCGCGACTCAATGTTGTGGTGTGGGGTATGCGATTTGCGGGGCAATCAGTTTATCCGAGGCCTCTCGCTCAGCGAACCTTCACCTTCAGTTGTCAACAGCAATCTTGACGCAGGCTCTTCTTTCTTGACTACCTTAGGCAAAGGTGAAGCCATGTCACATTGGATGCTAAAACTACGTAGCTAGCGTATTTTGAGCAATGTCGAGACGGGCCAAACTGTGGGATTCACCTGAATCGATGCATCCACGCTTCATGCTTCCCACGACTGATCATCCACGAGGCAAAGACATGGTGATTCCCACATATTGAGACATGCTAGACGAAAACACGGACACCATGGTAAAACACCTGTTCGTTACACTCTCATATCCCAAGCCTCATATAAGGCTGTCAATTCAAAACCCCAGCGCCGAAAAGAAATATAGAAGAGGTATCACGATATGCATTCAAAAACGAGCGTCAGTGAAGCGCTCCAAGCGACCACCGCCTCCCCATCCCAATACCGCTGTAGTCATGTCCGAAGCGCCATATGCCCATTGAAAAATGCATAAACAAGAAAACTTCAGACCACTCTGACGCCTTAACAATGTCCTGCTCCTTTGAGGAGTCCCCGATCAACCCTAACGGTCTTCTGCCGAAGCATCCCGCCTGGACGAAAAGGAAGAGCTGCCTCCTAAGCGGCTTGTCAGCGCGCTGAAACCAAACATCGCCGCGACCCGAGTGCCAATCTCTCCTTGATCCTTGAGACCAGGAAGGCCCTCGCTCCAAATCGTCGATCTGGTCAGGGGAGTGAGCTCTGTTTTGATCCACGTCGGAACCTTCATCGTTGCTGTCATCGTCGTCGTCTTCTCTGAATGGCTCGTACTGTGGGCTCGATGAAGAGCCTCGAGCTAGCGACCTGACAACGTCGTTTTTGCAGATGGGACAAGTGCGTCGCCTGGTGGTCAGCCATGGAGTGCTGGTAGCCACGTTAGTGTGTGTCTCAAAAAAGGAAAGATAATCCGAATCAGCCCCAACTTACATGCACTCGGCGTGGAATTCATGCCCGCAGGGGAGGCTCATGACTCTGCTGACGCCGTCGATGTATTCCTCCAAGCAGACAACGCACTCTACTTGCCTGCCCATGTACTTTTTCCATTGACTGGATCCGCTGCCCGAGTTCTTCTTATGAGAAGGCGGCCTCGTCGCCTGCAAGGTATCATCTGACATCAGTGCATCCCCAGTTTCGGGAACGCCCGTGGTGGTGCGAGATCGTGGCCTTGAACGGGATGAGCTCTGAAGCAACGGTGTCGTGGGAGACGAACTCGACGGCGAGGGTGCTCGGGAAGATTGCGTGGGCGAGGGGGCGACTGTGTGGTATGTCCTCACCGGAAGTCGATCCACCACCGACTTCGGAGCTCTCCATCTACGCATCCTTATCTTGACTCGTAGAATCAGGAGAGCATAGACAACTGTGAGAGTTATGAGTGGGCTGATCACCAGAACGAGCAGTGTGTCGAAGAAGGGACTCGCGCTGCCGGTAGGCGTGATCGTAACCCAGAGGCCTTCGCGGGCGGTGTAGCGGCCAGGCAGCGAGTGTACGGAGGCCGATTTCATCTTAACAGAGCTTCGATTCTTGTCCGGAGACACGTCCTCTCCATCTTCCGCTGCGTTCTTCCCAGTGAGAGTCCTGGCAAGGGGCCTATGTCGTGGAGCAGCAAACGATTCCGCCTTTCGTGACCCATAAGCGCTCGAGTCTCCCGCGTCTCCCGCTGAAGACTCTGGCCTTCCAACCTGAACATGTTCGACGGCTGCGTTTCGGCCAACGAGGTTTGATTCTGCTCCATCCTGTTTGCCACTCTGAGACCGGGCACCAGAAGCCCTGGCAAATCTTGCTGTGCTGTGCAGTCGACTCGTTTCAGAGGAAGTGCCGGGGATGGCTCCCCCATAGAACAATCCAAAGAACCAAGTTCTTCGGGCCACTCCAGTCTTCCTAGCCCTCGGTGCAAGTTTTCCTGGAGCAGCCGGGCTGGTGGCCGCGTCATCCCCTTCTCGTCGTCCACGACTTTCGCAGGGTGCTGGACACTCAGCGTCGGATTCCCGTTCTCGTCTAGGATGTCTTCAACGAAACTCCCGGGCTCCATGAGAGACGACAACAGGTGAGCGGTCGTGCGAGAAGTGAAGACCGAGGGAATTGTGACATTATCCACATTGCCGCGTGCGAACATCTGGATGAGAGGCCCTCCTCTTTGGTTGTCCCCAACAATGAGGGCGATGGCACCACGGCGCTGAGCCCATTTGACCTTCTCGAGGAAGCCACAGCCACCCCGGCTCAGAAGAGCAATCTTGCCTGTAATCTCCGCTGTCTCTTGGATCGACTGAATATCAGCGTGGTTCGAACGTGACGTTGTCGTTCCCTCGCTGCGATGGCCTCTCGTCTGCTGAAGCGATTCATGAAGGTAGTCGTCTGTTCCGTCGTCCACAGGGTTGAGACGGTCCTTAGACGGCATCGCCTCTGCTATGTCCTGACCTTTGGCGGGATCTTTCGCCAACTCCTCCCTTGCCGGAGTCTTGGGACCGGCGGGAACCGAACCGTGATTACTGCTAACAGACCCCTGCCTTGCGGACGCTGTTGTCAACTTGGCCCTCCCATCCTCCCAGCCCGGGATATCGCTGCAACCCAGCTCACCCTCACCCTCACCGTCTTGCAGAGTATCGTCGGAAAAGCCACTCCCTATCCATAGCTGACCACTCAGTCCGTTGGCAGGCAGAGAAGGGCCAAACGCGGCCGGCCGGGCGGGGAAGAAGGTGCTATTGTCATCGGTCAGGCTAATGGCAGCGCTTGGCGGGAACAGGGAGAAGGGCGTCGTAAAGGAGAATAAAGCGCGGAATGAGGACTTCTGTGTCGTGGTTGCCGTGGCTGCAGCGCTCGGCCGGCGGGTCGAGCTGATGGACCGAAAGACGAGGAACAGGGACGCGGAGAAGAAGAGCACGAGGATGGCGACCCGCGGAGGCCGCATCGTGGAATCGCCGTCACGCGAACGCTGGGAAACCGGGTCTCGGCTGAATGCCCGATTCTCGACACGACGCAGCTGGAGTCAGTTGAGGGAAATGTCTTCGGTGGCACTGCTCTAGGAGTCAGGCCGTATCGCGTCTAGGCATTCGTAAAAAGAAACAGTCTGTAACCAGCAGCGTCTGGATGTAATCAATCTCAGAAAAGGAACGAGTGTTTGTCCTTGTTGGAGCAGTTGAGAGCAGCAGGTGGCAGGTGGGGCGTGCCACAACCACCTGCCCGCACCGATTCCCCCAGGTTGTTGACGCAGGACCTCGCAGAAGGTGACGGCGCCCAGCTTGAAGATCCGCGCAACAAGCTAAGTACCGGTACAACCAATTTGACGGAGGGCAGGCAGTCCAAAAAGTACTGGTACGGAAAGGAGAATGCCGAACACGGAGCTGGGCTGGGGGTGCCACTGGTCCCCGCATTCACTTAACCGTGCACAACTCCCTTCGCCAATAAGACGAACCCTAACCCGAACCCTGCATTGTACAGAAAGGAAGCGATTCTGTTCTCCATGTGTCCTCTGGCCCTGCATCGCAGCCGTGACATGTTCAGCAGTGCCCAAGAAGGACCGTCAACTCAACACGAAGGTGTGTAAAGCCGGACATCATGCTTCGAAGCTCCTTCCCTGACATCGGACAAGGATCTGAAGGGAGATCCCGCTCTGCCAGGGTTGTCCCCGGTGTTTGGTTTCTTGAGTGGAGTCTGTGCCCAAGCGGCAGGCATTTTCGTTTTGACTCATGCATTGGCCCCTCCTTACCCGGCAGAAATTCCTGCAGAGCCTGAACGGCCCCTCTTAAGACTCACCTCCCCGCCCCTCTTTGGTCCATTGACCCCTCCAAAAGCCCTGGATGCTGAGTTCGTTGCGGCGACTGGCTAGCCTGAGACGGGAACCGCTGCGCAAACTTCCCTCGGCCTTGATCCTGCCATCGCCTCGACACTACTCCTCCAACGACAGCAAACATGGCACCCGACGCGCCCCCGACGACCGCTCCCTCTCCAGCGCCCGATGCGGCCACGGCCAAGAAGAATGGTGAGCCCCGGCCCCATCCCCAGTCGGGTGTTCGACGGCACTAAACCTGCTGTGACTTCCAGAGCAGAAGGAGAAAGCCAAGGCGGATAAAGCAGCCAAGTTCGCGGCAAAGCAGGCAAAGCTGAAGCAGCAGCAGCAACAGCCCCAGCAGAAGGCCGCCGCGCAGTCGGCCCCGAAGGCTCAGGCCCCCTCCCTCCCGCCTTACAAGGACGAGACCCCAGCCGGCGAGAAGAAGATCATTCAGCCGTTCGACCACCCCCATTTCCAGGCATACAACCCCAAGGCCGTCGAGTCGGCGTGGTACTCGTGGTGGGAGAAGAGCGGCTTCTTCCAGCCCCAGCCGGCCCGGTCTCCGAGGTGGGGAAGTTCGTTATCCCCCTGCCGCCTCCCAACGTCACCGGTGCGCTGCACTGCGGCCATGCCCTGGCCAATTCTCTCCAGGATACCTGATTCGGTGGTACCGGATGAGGTGAGTGGTTGTCCAGTATCATTAGTGGTCCGCAATCTTAACCAGCTCCCAGGGGCTACTCTACTCTTTGGGTGCCGGGCTGTGACCATGCTGGCATTTCCACACAGTCAGTTGTCGAAAAGATGCTCTGGAAGAAGCAGAAGAAGACACGCCTTGAACTTGGCCGGGAAGAGTTCACGAAACTCGTGTGGGAATGGAAGGGCGAATACCACCAACGCATCAACAATGCCCAGAGGCTCATGGGTGGATCGATGGACTGGACTCGTGAGGCCTTCACGATGGACGAGAACCTCAGCGCCGCAACCATGGAGACTTTCTGCCGCCTCCACGACGAAGGGTACATCTACCGGTCCAGCCGCCTGGTGAACTGGTGCACGCACTTGAGGACGGCCCTTAGCTCCCTCGAGGTGGAGAATAAGGAGATCAGTGGCCGCACTATGCTCGACGTGCCGGGCTACGATCGCAAGGTTGAGTTCGGCGTTCTTACCTACTTCAAGTACCCGATTGACGGCACGGACTTGACGATCGAGGTCGCGACCACCCGTCCGGAGACCATGCTCGGCGACAGTGGTATTGCCGTCAGCCCCGGGGATACTCGTTACACCCACCTGGTTGGCAAGTTTGCGCGCCATCCTTTCACGGACCGGTCAGTCAACTCGAGGTGATACGAGAATCCTGCTTGTCTAACAAGTCACAGCCTCCTTCCCATCGTCGAAGATAGCTACGTCGACCCCGAGTTCGGTACCGGAGCTGTCAAGCTGACGCCCGCTCACGATTTCAACGATTACAAGCTTGGTGAACGTCACAACCTCCAGTTCATCAACATCCTGAACGAAGATGGCACTCTCAACGAGAATGCCGGCCCGATGTTCCAGGGCCAGAAGAGGTTCCATGCCGGTATACCGTCGTCGAGGAGCTGACCAAGCGTGGTCTGTTTGTCAAGAAGGAGCCCAACGCCATGACCATCCCCCTGTGCGAGAAGACCAAGGACGTCATCGAGCCGTACATGACGCCGCAGTGGTGGGTTCGCATGAAGGAGATGGCCGATGCGGCCCTGAAAGTTGTTGAGGAAGGCAAGATCAAGATCTCCCCGGAGAGCGCGAGGAAATCATACGACAGGTGGTTGTCCAACATCAACGACTGGTGCATTTCTCGTCAGCTCTGGTAGGTCTGCCGTCCTGTTTGCCCCGAACTCTCCATTAACTGTGCCTTTAGGTGGGGTCACCGCATACCGGCTTACCGCGTCATCTTTGAGGAGGAGGAAGGCCGCCCCGAGACCGACAAGTCTCTGTGGGTTGTGGGCCGGACACCAGAGGAGGCTCAGGCGAAGGCTGAGGCCAAGTATGCGGGCAAGAGCTTCCGCCTGGAGCAGGATCCGGACTGCCTGGACACTTGGTTCAGCTCAGGTCTTTGGCCCATGTCCATTCTCGGCTGGCCCAACACCGAGAGCAGCGACTTCAAGAACTTCTTCCCGACCAGCATGCTGGAGACGGGCTGGGATATCTTGTTTTTCTGGGTGAGCCGCATGATCATGCTCAGTCTCAAGCTGACTGGCGAGGTTCCATTCACCGAGGTCTACTGCCACAGTCTTATCCGCGACTCCGAGGGTCGGAAGATGAGCAAGTCGCTGGGTAACGTCATCGATCCTCTCGACATCATCAACGGTATTGAGCTGGAGGCTCTTCATGCCAAGCCTCCTCACCGGCAACCTGAAGGAGGATGAGATTGACCGCGCCACCAAGTACCAGAAGACCGCATTCCCCGGCGGTATCCGGAGTGCGGCGCAGACGCCTCCGGTTCACGCTGCTCTCGTTACACCACTGGCGGTGGCGATATCAACTTCGACATCAAGGTCATGCACGCCTATCGCCGGTTCTGCAACAAGGTCTGGCAGGCGAGCAAGTACGTCATGGGCAAGCTACCCCAGGACTTCGTCCCTGCTTCCAAGCTCGACACCTCAGCCCTCTCTGTCCCCGAACGCTGGATTCTCCACCGCATGAACGCCGCCGTCAAGGGC
This sequence comes from Achaetomiella virescens, assembly GCA_031001845.1. NCBI lineage: Eukaryota > Fungi > Ascomycota > Sordariomycetes > Sordariales > Chaetomiaceae > Achaetomiella > Achaetomiella virescens. Next base: position 14,660 of record JARNGD010000108.1, read on the forward strand.
ATCAACGAGGCTCTTGAGGCCCGCCAATTCTCCACCAGCACCAAGCTGGCTTACCAGTTCTTCTACGATGAGCTGTGCGATGTTTTCATTGAGAACAGCAAGGGCATCCTGAGCGACGGCACTCCGGAGCAGCAGCAGAGCGTTCAGCAGACGTTGTATCTGACGCTGGATGTTGCGTTGCGTCTCCTGCACCCCTTCATGCCCTACATCACTGAGGAGCTGTGGCAGCGTCTACCCCGCAAGAAGGGCGACACCGCGCCGTCAATCATGCTGGCGCCGTACCCTGAGGTTGACAATGCTCTGGAGTTTGTGTCGGACGCCGAAGACTACGAACTCGGTCTCAAGTGCGCTGGTGGCGTCCGTTCCTTGGCTGCCGACTACAACATTCGTTCCGATGGTCGTGCATTCATCAAGGCGTCCACAGCCGCAAGCCTGGACAAGGTCAGCGCCCAGCTCCAGAACATCAAGACCCTATCGGGCAAGAGCATTTCTGATGTCAGCGTTCTTGGCCCTGATGCCGACGAGGCCTCGTCGCCCAGAGGCTGCGCTGTCTACGTCGTCTCCGCCGATGTTGCCGTTCTGCTGCAGGTCAGCACGCAGATCAAGGACATCGACGCCGAGATCAAGAAGATCAACACCAAGTTGCAGAAGACCAACGTTGCCATCACGAAGCAGCAGGAGCTGATGGGCCGCGAAGGCTTCGAGAAGGTCAGCGATGTGGTCCTAACGGCGGAGAGAAGAAGCTGGCCGATGCTCAGGCAGCAAAGGAGAACTACGAGAGGACACTGGCCGAGTTTAGCAAGCTGAAGCTTGCTGATGGTGCGTGAAGGGAGATGCGGAGAAGGCCATCGATGATCAACGATAGATCTGTTAGCACTCTACACTGTACAGAAGAATTATCTGCCCAATGGCTCCTGCCTTGTATGCTTGCCGGCATTGGTGAAATTCGGTCTCAAGACTTGGAGAAGTGACTTGACCTGACCGTACTGTGCCTGTATGTGCCTGGATACAAACGGGGATACAAACGGGGCATGTTTAGGTGTCCGTTAAACGAGCATCGCTTTACGATCCAGAAAAAGTATTCCTGTAACGCTTCATTGTCCAACAATCTTCATCAGGTCCATGCAACTGGGGTCCTTCTCGCAAGTTTCGGCGCTGTTGACAGGTTTCTATGCAAGTCAATGTAGAGATTTCTCCTTGTCTTGCCAAGCTCGAAAAGGTGGGGCAGCGAAGTGGGGTAACTGATCACAAGCCACATTCTGCGGCCGAACTGTGGCTCAAATTCCAGCAGCCCTAACCGAGCAAATCGCTTGGCCACACATTCCCAAAATTTCGCGATCCTTGACCCGTGAGAGAACCTGCACACCAGAACGCCTCCTGTCGCCGACGACGCAGGTAAGATCGATTATTCCTTACTGCTCTGCAACTTCCTGTAATACTGACCGTATCACCGATAGAGCAACCGACAAAATGAGTACGTTCCCCCAATTTCGTTGCGATTATGAGTCCTTTCGTCGTCGAGACCCGCTGTCTATCCTCCGCCTTGCCGAATCCCGACCCCTTCGAAGTCGCCAATTTGCGATAATAACACTGTCTCTTTTCGATGGATTTATTGGGCGCCATTTCAACTTTGGGACAGTCTGGGTTGGCATCAGTCGGGCTGACACGCAACTATAGCGAAGGGTACCTCCAGCTTCGGCAAGCGGTATGTCCTCCACCTACCCGACTTCTCGCTGGTTGTACCTTGTTTTCTGACTGTTACTCCTAGCCACAACAAGACCCACGGTCTCTGCAGACGCTGCGGGTAAGTCGAGAGGAGCCCCTGGATTGGCCGAGCGGGATGACCCGATCGCTCGAGGAGGAGGGCATGAGTACGATACGACTCCGCGAGACGGAAATTGACACGATATTCCTGCCAGTCGCCGGTCTCTCCACAACCAGAAGAAGGTCTGCGCCTCGTGCGGCTACCCTGCTGCTAAGACCCGCAAGTGTACGTCTCCAACAACCCGAGATCCTGGGTTTCCCCAACCACCCGAGAGCATCGCTGACGCGGGTGCAATACAGACAACTGGTCCGAGAAGGCGAAGCGCAGAAAGGTCACCGGTACCGGCCGCATGCGGTACCTCAGCACGGTTTCCAGACGGTTCAAGAACGGCTTCCGGACTGGTGTCCCCAAGGGCTCCGCGGGCCCCGCGATTTCCACTGTCTCATAATTTGGTGTCATGATGGGCAGGGGCATGGGCGATATGGCGGATCCTTTTGGGCGAGCGGTGTAGCGGGGGCTGGGTACTTTCGGACGGACCAACTCGCTTTTTGCTGCTCTATCACAAATGGCATGACTTCGCGGGACTCGGTTCAATGGTCTAGGTGTCGAGCAAGGTCATGAAAAATGGCGTAACATTGCGGGCCAATCACACAGGTTTCTTTTTTTTGGGCAAGCTCTGTGTGAAGGTCAGCGAGGGATCCGAAGATGCAAGCATGACCGACAAGCCGGTCGAGTCTATTCAGGCCAGGGCGCGAACCCGCGGCCAGCGGGCAACCCTGAGACCTGTACGGGGCTCCGTTATGGATGGGGTATCTCGTCTACATATCTACTGGCCTCGTTCGAATTACTCTAACACCACCATCGCCTCCCACATGATACAGATACTCGTGGTCCCTTGTGTGGGGCTTGCCACCGTGCGTGATCCTGATGACGCCGCTCACGTCCTTTGCGGCGCCTGTGTCGAGGAGCCTCAGGCTGAGTACTTTGTCGGCCTGATGCACCATGCTTAGGGTAAACCAGGCATGCTGCTTCTCCAGCGTCGTCTCCTGCTCCTTGATGAGAGGGTCATCGGCCGCCAGGGTGACGATGGCCGCATGTGTTTTCTGTGCTTCATCTCAATGTCTGTCCATTCTCAACAACAGAGGAACACATACCTCTCTCAACTCCATCAACATCTCCGTCAGCGCCATGGCGGCCCCGGGCGTCGGATCCGAAGCAGCCAAGACAAAGTCCAGCCCATCAATAACCAACACTACTTTCCTCTCCCTGCTCTCCGTCGAAGCCGATGCCGTCGTTAAACCCCTCTGCAACTGTTCCACCCCCTGAAAAACCACCTGCCAATCTCCCCGGCGTAGCACTCGTCACAGCACGCCTCCACCCCACCCTTTGCTGCTGCTGCTGCTGCTGTCTCTGCCCCTGCCCCTGAGAAAACAAGTCCCCCGCCAGACCGTCCACATACCCAAAACTGCCCCTACGCGCGGCAGCCTCCAGATCGAGACCCAGCCGCGCAAGGCTCTCCTTCCAGAAGGAAAAGTCGCGGAGGAAGCTCACCAGGAGGACTGCGACGTTTCCCGGGTCTTGTTGTGTTGCATCTCCGGTTAATGGTGGTGGAGATGGACTGTGTGGTGCAGAATGGGAGGAGGACTTGAGCAAGGCGTAGAGGTGCCGGCACACGAGCCAGTTTGTGCTGGCGCCGAGGACGCTGGTGAGGACGACCAGGCTGGCTTCGCGGGGCAGCGAAAGGTAGGGTTCGAGGAGCGGCGGGAGCGGGATGTCATTTTTGTGTTGTGTTGAGGGCAGTTGCGAGATGGTATTCTTCAGCTTGATGCTTTGACAGGTCTGGTGGGGCTTAGGAGTGAAAATGACCTCCGGATGGAGGGGCATGTTAAAGGGCAGTGTGAGATAAAGCTGGTTCACACTGTGTGTCCCTGAGGTTGCGGGACATCAAGGTCGATGACTTTGTCCCGAAAGACTCAGGGAGGATTAAAGGAGTGGAAGAGAGACAAGATGATATGATATTCATGCGTTTCAGGTCATGCTCCGTAACTCGTGAAAACAAAAATTCCCCCCCCCTAAACCACCACCTTCTAAAGTGCTAATTTATATCCAAAAGCCCAATGTGATGCGATGCTATGCGATGCAATAATGACTTGTATGCAAAAGAAAGACGGTAAGTCAGCCGCATGGAGATCCTAAACTTGAAATGCTGTAACAGAACTAGAACCGCTCATTGAAGTTCTTCCGCACCGTCCACATCCGCGCCCGTTTCCCAAAGATGTACATGGGATCGTAAACAGCAGCAAGATGAGCTGGATGATACCAATCCAGATGTACACTGTCTTCGGACCATCGTCCGTCAGCCAGCCTGACGAACAGGCTGAACACTAGGCCATGCAGGACGTTCTTGCTGAAGTTGAGTGTCACCAGCGCCGCCGGCGTACTGTCTGTTAGCTGTCGAACAGAAGGTGATGCTCGTCGTGGATCCAAGGTACATCCGAATGAGATGATCCCAAAGAACGCCGTCGGCACCATCCAGTGATCGTGGACCTGCGCCGACCAGCCAAAGCCCATCAGGCCGATGACGGTCGTGAGGGCGATGGGGATCGCCATGACCAGTCTGAACTCGGGCTCGTACAAGCGCCGTTGCGCCTCGCCATCGCCTTGACGACGATATCCGAGACCGACCAGCTACCGCAGAGCCGAGGATGCCGCCGACAAAGGGGCTGATGTACACGAGGCCCGTCTGGAGGGCGTTGAAGGCGTAGATCTGCTCGCGGTAGATGACCGCCACCGACTCGGAGATGACGATAAGCCAGCCAACCGAGCAGGCATAGACGACGGCGGACCAGAGTACGGCGGGGTACGTGAAGAGGATCAGAGGCCTGACGACGACTTTGTGCCACTTGTCCTTGTTCAAACGGCCATTGTAGGGCTTCAGCGACTGGACAAAGGAGCGCGCTGGCTGGTCGCGGAGGGCAGCTGTGTACGCCAGCGGCGGGGTTGTTCGGGAACTCCGGATGGACTGCGACTCGGTGTCGGTGTCGTATTGTTCTCTACGGTTGGAGCCCGGATCTAGTGCGGGTGTCTCGGACTCCTGCAATCTCGCTGGGGAAGGGGGTTGCGGGGCCGTTTGTGGGAAGTATTCTTGTGACGGTGCGGGCCCGTCACCGGAAGACCTTCTCTCACCGGCAGACCTTCTCTCACCGGCCTTTTCCGTGCCAAGGGCGGGTTCTTCCCCCGACTTGCCGGTGGTCTCGCTTGATGTATCGGCCCGCTTCACAGCCTCCTTCTCGGCATCTGACGCGAATCCGACACGCTGTGCTTTTGTGCGAGTTCCCGGGGTAACCGGGCATCGTCAGAAACTTCGATCGAGGGCCGTGCGGTTGGTGGCGCTGTTATGTGAAGGGCGTCAGCCCGAGAAGAAAATCGGCGGAAGATTCCCGGTCTTGACTTTTTCGATCTGCGAGGAACAGGCGCTCGGTCCCAGAATGTTTCGGGTACGAAAAAGAACAGGAGGAAGCCACAAAAGGCAACCACAATGGCAACAGCCCTGCAAATCGGACGGTCAGCGCTGCTCAAGACTTACTGCGAGCCCAAAGAACATACCAAAACCCATCGCCAACCCATTCTCTGAATGATGACGGCGCTGACGAGTGGAACAAGATTCTTGCCACCGAGCAGCAGCAGAGTGTAGATGCCGATCCTGAAGGCACGCTCGTGGAGGAAGAAGATCTCGGCAATCGTGGCCGATGGCAGGCACTCGACAGGGCTGACCGCAATGCCCTGAAATATCCGTGCCAAAACGAGGGACGTGAAATTTGGCGAGGCGGCGCACCAAATCGACGTGGCCATGTACACGACAGCGCCAAAGAGGTAGACCGGCCGTTTGCCCCACAAAATGGCGTGGGCGAGAAGATAATGGATCCGAGGCCCATGCCCATCATGTAAAGGCCCGTAGTCAGCGACACGCTATGGACGTCGACATGGTACTCCTTTGCGACATCCGTGAAGCCGGCTGCAAGCAGAGGTGTGGTGCCGCCGCCGACCATGCAGAAGAGCCCTAGAGACAGCAAAGCCAGGTCTCTCCGCCACGCCGGCCAGTTGAGGGATCGTTGGCCGAGTCCTCGGGCTGAGGGTCCAGAATGATCTTGCCATCGCGTGTCTTCTTCTTTGGCACCTCGGTTGTCTCATCTGGGAGCTGGCGGATGATCCCTGTGGGGATGGACGAGTGGGAAGTCCTTGCTGTGTGCGTTCCGCAAGCCAAGCGGTTCGTTGTGGTCAGCGGCCAGAAGGAGCACGGAGCCTGTATCCAACGTTAGCTGAGAACACCACCTCACTTGGAATCTCTAGCGTCATACCTGGAACTTCGATGGTCTCTTTGTCCTCCAGGATGCCCATGGTCCATCTGGAGGGACCAGGTTTCTGATGGACATCCTCTTCCCTGCCCCGCGACGTCCGAGCAAAGAGAGATCGCCATGGACGTCGTGATGGGGGGGGGTTTGTATCCCCAGCCATGCCTCTGGTTCAGATGAAGAAGCTGCTGTGCCAACGGCGCGAGATCTGGCGCGGTGCAGGCGACTGAGAGTAATGAGTTCCCGAGAAGCCAGAATTGCTGGCAAGAAAGGAGTTATAGAACAAGGCAGCCAGGCGGTGTGAAGCTCCAGTCGCGCGTGGGGGGTTGGGATCGAGGAGGCGGGACAGCGATGGACCATGTCTGGAGGACAAATCCGGCAAGTGTCGATGGTCTGTCACACCGCGACTGAGACCGACCAGGCCAGAACTAACTCCTCCCGCTCAAGGTCCAAGCACACCGCAGAAATGAATGTCAATTCTTGAGATCAAGGGAAGGAGGCGAAAGCTTCAGATATAACAAGTCGCGCCGCGCAGAGTATCACCCAAGACGTGGGGTCATGGGGGGAGGCGTTCTCCATCCCTTCACGGTATGGATGCTCCGCCAAGAGGAAGCCAAGAAACAGCTTAATGGGACAAACTGGCAAGCGGTGGTCATGAGAACCGGGGGGGCGCAGTTCGCCGCATCTCCGGGGTTGTGAAGGGTGATATCTGGAAACACCGAGGTGGACGAGCCCCAGCTTGCTTGCCAGTCAGCTGAGGCGGATCTGCAAGAGCCCAGGATTACAGGTCAAAAATATCAAGGAAGGCCCATCATGTCGAAACAGGGCGAGAAGCGCTGGGCAAACCGTCCAAACAAAGGAGCGGCCGTTCATGACCTCTTCTGCGACACAGACAAGCAAGGAGAGCCTGTCCTCGAAGCCAAGGGGCCTATGGTTCCCCTTCCTGTGCGCGCCTTTGCCATGAAAAGCCGAGGACCTTGATTCTTGTGATCAAACAGTAGCGGAATCGCACCCCTGGAGATGCACTAAACGGGGCCCCACATCGCCCCAGTTCAACCATGGATGGAGGAGAAGAGGCTGCTGGAGGGGTCGACTACTACCCCGCCTCACCATGTGCTCATCTCTGTGGATCGCCATTGCTTGGGTTCACAGCAGCTGGTGGTCCCGGTGGTCCCCGTTGCGACGAACGTCAACGGCTTGGACGGGACCTTCGAGATGGGATGCAGAATGACGCAGTCTGGCAGCTGACAGGCTGGAAACACCACCAAGTTAGCGGTGAACCATTCTTCTCAACTCCCATCGGCTACACAGGGGTAAGTCCCAGCTATCGACGCCAGTGTTCATGGGGAGAGGGCTCGAGAAAACCGCCCATAGCAACCGGATGCTGTATCACAAGAACATTCAGCCCTCACTGTTCATCTGACGGCGGAGGCAATTCGGGTTCTGAGGTTGTGCGGTGTCTTGGGAGGAGTGGACTCCGGTGGTGAGTCGGTGCAGAATCTCGGTCGACTGAGAGTTGCAGGTGGGCACTGCCCAGCACGTGGGGGGCAAGGTACGTACAGCCGCTCGTATAATACGTAAAGTAACAATACAGTAACAGTACCAACAGGCGCTAACCGAAACAGAAACACCATCAATCAATGAAGAGTGATCTCACTTCACGATTCAAGGCTCCGAGCAAATCTTCCTCATTTCCTCGACCACACATCGAGTTGCTGTTCAGTCTCAGGCTGGGAAGTTACACATGCCAAGGAGACCATTTTCTCCCACGCTGGATTATGCACGCTCTCCGCTCTCGTCCCCGCTTGCCGGGCGCGTCTTCCGCAAAGTTAAGCCCGCCGTCCACGCCAGCCAATCCCCATCCTGCCTCAACTTCTCGACATCGCGCCAAGCCAAGGCAAAGAACCAAGTCTATTCCTCGTGCGTTTTTTGTCGCATCCCACAGGTTCTTGAGGGGAAGAGAAAAACTGACAAGCTCCCCAGAGTTCGCAACCTCGACCAGTTCCACACTTACCAACTCCTGTCCTCGTCATCGCGCACCCCGTTGCTGACCCTGTGGACGACCTCGTGGTGCTCGACATGTCGCGTCGTGGCACCCCTCATCCAGGAGCTTATCGAGTCCGGCGTTGGCGAAGCCGAGGGTGGCGTGGGATACTGCACCGTCGAGTATGACGCCCCGACGTGATGGCAGCCGGGCTGGGCCTGACTTACATGATCAACTCGGTCCCGACGCTGCTCAGTTTTGATGCTGGCGAGGCGCAAGCGAAGACCAAGGTCACGGATGGGAGGCAGCTGGCAGACAGGAAGTTTCTCGAGGAATGGATCAGGAATGAGGCGAGACGGCATGGCAATCGTGGAGGGAGCGGACCGAGTGGCGGGTCGAATCTGTTGGGGAGCTTGTTTGGCAGGAGATGAGCTTCCGTCGCATGAGGTTCCGACAGGACGGGATGCCGACCATGGTTGGGTAGAGCGCCTGCAGTTTCTGGAAGCCCAGTTCTCAAGAGACCAATCACAGCGAGACAACCTGAGCTTAGCGCCTGTGAGACCACGACGATCCTGTCGTCGTCAAGCACTCGCCTTGCAGGTCCTGAGCTCATGTGAAGGGATTAAAAGAGTTCTTCTTTTTTTTCGGAGCTGGGCTGCTCTCACCGCTGCAGTTGGTTGCGATGGTCGAGTTCTGACAGTCACCCGGCCACGTTCGCGCCGTCGTTCTCATTGTTTTTCCTCCCTTCCCGTTACATCTCGACGGTGCTAAGGTAGTTGGCTCCTGACGGCAACAGACACGTCAAACAGCTAACCACATGTCGGTAGCGCTTCCGATGGAACTTGCATACAAACGCGGACCCCGCCTGCGGCTGCTTTCTCGTTCGAGAAGGGCTGTGTGCCTTTGCTGCCTCCCCTTCCGTTGGCACTATTGGGGGCTCGTACCGGGGGTTCGATCCCTCGCCTCGGGGCTCCCTGCCGCGATGCTGCAGCCGAGAGTCTGCAATCACGCCAGACCCCCGCACAAGTCGAACTTCAAAAGCAGTCTGCAGGTCCCCGAAAGCTTCATGCTGTGTTCCCTAGTAGTGTCTCTCTCCGGAACCACTCTCAGTGGCACCGCTTGCTGAGCGAAGACTTCTCCCTCCACCTCACAGCAGAACACCCCCTCGGAACCCCTCAGGACAATGGCCAGCATCTCTCCGGCTGAGCCCGTCAGCCCTGTGAGCCCTGCTCCTGCAGCCACCCTGGACCGGCATTCCCCCCGGCCGCTGCAAGCCGACTGGCAACGACCCCAGCTCCCCAAACGCAAATGCCTGCTGGGAATGATATCTTGGAAGCCGATGTTTGCGTCAATTCCCAATATATCTGAAAGTATTGCTTACAGACCCGTTTCCAGGATGATGACTCTGCACTTGGCCGGTAAAGCTTCCGATACCGATAGGGCGACTGAATGGAACCCCTGACGATTTGATCTCAGGACTTCTGGAGTGAGACATCATCGTTGAGGACCAGTATCCACAACAAGAGGACAATCGGTGCCGCGCACCTTCCATGCCTTCCGCGATAAACATGGCATCGGCTACCAGCGAGCATGTCCGTAAGGTCCCTAATCCGGCATTCCACCATACGAAGTCGATGGTTTTGCTGATAGATCATACCTTAGCGTATTGGTTACCGAATGATGAGGTAGCTGATGTCCCTCGTATGCCTCCCCGACCTTACTGACAAGCATGTATAGGCAGAGAACGAGCGCCTAGGTAATGCGTCTCCGTCGACAACTGCCCGCCACGCGGGAGGGTGTATCTGACTTGACACTTTGCCACAGATCTCCAACACCACCTCGTAAGATGTTGGCGGACCCGCCCGGTCTCAACCCCGGCCTTTAGGCTCACCATTGTCAAATTGAGAAAGTGCCAAGAAGCTGGAACCTGACCATCACCGAGTCGCAATACCTCCAATGTCACCATGAACGGAAACTGTAACTCTTCGCAGAGTCCAAACTGCTCGTCACAATGCAAGGAGGCAAGTTGTACATCTGCCCTGCAGGCAAGGACGGACCGATGGAGCGAGTTCTCGATGTTGGTACCGGAACCGGTAGCTGGGCCATGGACTTTGGTATGAACCGATCTCCCTGTCAACAAGCCCAACGCCTAACTGTTTCCAGCCGATGAGAATCAGCATACGTCGGTATGGTCACGATAGACCTACAGAAATTGCCGTGAGTGCTGAGCGATTACTAGGTCGTTGGCATCGATGTCAGCCCCAATCAACCGCTCTTGTAAGTCTCAGTTAATTGCTGAGCCCGGCCACCATTCTCATAAAAATACAAGTGTCCCGCCGAATGTGCAGTTCCAGGTTGACAATGCCGAGGAGGACTGGAATTTCACGAGACCCTTTGACTTCATCTACATCCGCTTCATGACTGAGTCCATCAAAGACTTTGCTCGGCTGTTCCGCCAAGCGTACCAGTAAGGATGCTCTCAAAAAGCTACGCAAAGCAAGCTCGGCGAATGCCCATACACTCTAGACACCTGAAGTCCGGCGGCTGGATTGAAGTCACCGACATTGTCTGTCCTAATCTCGCCTCCGACGACGGGACCTTGACCCATGCACCGAGTTTTGCGGAGTGGAATCGACTAATTGTCGAAGCAAGCGGAAAATTAGGCGTCAGCATAACGTCTCCGTTCGCATATCATCAGCAGCTGGCTGATGCTGGCTTCAGAGATGTTACGAAAGTCGAATACAAGTGGCCACTTGGTCAATGGCCTCGGGATCCGAAACTGAAAGAAATCGGCAAGGGACTCGGCAAAATTCTATCCCATTTACTGACATCCCCACAGGATATTGGGCCCTCGAAAATACTCTGCGAGGCCTTCAAGCATCAAGCGTGATGACATTCACACATGGTCTGGCTGGAGCCTAGAGGAGGTTAGAGTTTCCCTCGCTGCAGTCCGGAACGACCTCAAAAATCGCAAAGTTCACGCCTACTGGCCCTGGTAAGTTGCCAAAATTGCCCGAACAAGTTTGCCATGTAGCTCATCATGGTTTTAGCTGGATCTTCTATGCCCAGAAACCCGAATAGGCATATAAACAGTGGGATGAGTTGCGAAGGAGGCTAGATCGTGCAACCTTGACTGTGGTAGGTGTTGTGGTTGGACTTGACTGGAGCGCCCTCGCTGCGCTGTTCATCCCAGTCCTTTCCCGAAACACATTCCTTGTCTGACACGCTGCAATGACGTCTCTTCCTGGTACTGGGCGATTGTGTGTTTCTGATGACACGGGACATCGATGGTGAACTCGGCAATGTACCGTGGCCAAGGTCCTCGAGTGTTGAGAAGAAGTGGCAAGAGGACTTGTGTCGTCACCCACAGGGCCCTGCTGCCTTTTGTCGAAATTGGTCCATGGCCTGGTCATTAGTCCTACAATGCCACAGCAGCTTCCTCTTCCATGACAGCCAGGGTAGTGACGCATTTCGGCACTTCAAAAGTAGAGTTTCTTGAGGGCAAATCCTTTGCATCACATGGTCGGCCCACGTTGGACGAGTCTTGGGAGGTTGGAAAGAGTGCGAGGATTCCGGGAAATGGTGCTTCTTGCCAACGTCGGAAAGCTGGCGCTGCTTGTATTCAGCTGTTCCTGGGAGAAGACTCATCTGTCCATGCTTGGATCTGGTCCATTTATCCAGTGACAGCTCTTAGATTCCGGGATCGCAGCATGAGAGAGATTTCCATGAGCATGGAGACAACGCACGATGACTGTGGACCGCTCGTTTTGATCCAGAACTAGTTGTGGGTACGATCTCGGAAATATCTGCGGCGTCTGAAATCCTGCCTACAATGTCCGGAGAATGGGAAATTAGATCACCAGACATGAAAGGACACACAAGCCTATCAGCAATGAAGAGACTAGATGAAAGACGTTGTTGCTTCAGTGGAAGAGACACAGAGTATTTACTTTGTATTCCCCCGCCGGTACCACTTTGGTTCCCTTCGCCAGACGGTAGAATGACTAGATGTCCTTCAGCTTAGGTGGCCTTGTCCCGGTTGTGATAGTTGACCTGGTCGTTCCAGCTGTTGGTTCAGGTTAGTATGGGAAAGCATCCAGTCAAGTGTCTTGGTCGAGTGCTCCCTCGACTTCTGGAACAGGGATACGGCAAATATACATACAAGAGGGTCTGCTCGCATTGTCAGTACGTCAACTGTTGGCATGGATGCAGAACGACAAACCTTGTCACCATCGCCCCAAGGGAAGTTCCGCGTGCGGATGTTCTGGTAGGGGTACTCCACGCGCTCCTCGAGAGGGGGCATGTGCGACCAGTGCTCCCAGTGCTCGTTCCAAAGGTTGTAGGCATTCAGGCCGGCAAGGAGAAGGGCCGGGGGAACGGCGCTGGTTCGGCGCTCGTTAGCACAAGCTCCTCATTTCCTGTCGTATATCCTTCTCTCTTTTGCGGCCCACAAGTGAAAGTAACTCGCTTCATCGTACGAGCAGCTTGGGAGCGACGAATGCGGGAAGTCGAACAACACAGCTTCAAGAAACCACGCATTGGGCGGCAGGAAGGAAAGATCAGGGGGGGCATACTAGAGAGAAATCTTGCGCCACAGCTCTGTTCCCCGGTTAGCTTCCCAATCCGATCGGTCAATGGTCAAACCCAGGGAGATGCTCACCAGTGGTGGCACCGGCGTGCTCCTTGACATGACGACGCTCGCGAACGAAATGGTTCTCCTCGGTGCTGGCGAAGCGGCGCTGAGCCTGGGCGCGGAGCTGCGCGGTAAACGCGGGGCAGCGCGGGCAATCTGGCGCTGCGGGAGCATGGTGGTGGGAATGTTTGACGACGGACTCGGGTTGAGGTGGTGCAGTGTTGCAATTGAGCAAGAGCAAGGAGCTTCCAAGGCGAGCAGAGATGAGGCAAGGGGCCCGCTTTTGGCTGAGCTCTGTTAGCTGGTGTGAGGTTAGACTCCAATCAGCTCATTTTTCGGTTAGACCTCGGGTTTGTGCGGGTTGAGCTGCCTCTTGGCTTGCGCAACCGGTGATTACATAACTAATAGTGATCATTCCAGATGGGTCATGTGACTTCGCGATCCGTCACCACTGACAACTGGGCATTTGAGTCCATGGCACCTGCGGTTTGATGGCGGCGCGTAAAGTTAACACGAGAGAGCATTCGTTGACGCGATTGCGTGGAAATACCTGGGATTTGGGTTGAAATTATTTGTGCCCTTGGAAAGAATCTTTAGCTGATGCTCTTCCTCATTAGCACCTCGCAGATCCGGGCCTCGTTGAAAGTCAAAAATCGCCCACTTTTGATACCACTTGCTGATGACCTCCTCATCTCGTCGCGGGGTCTGCGTCTTCCAAGTATCCTCGACCAGAACGCCTCCGGATACTTCTTTTTTTGACGTCAGCCCCGACTTGTTATCACTGAGGGCGAGGCCACGACGTGAGACCCGAAAGTGGAAAGATGCCGCTTCGAATCACAACATGGAACGGTAAGATGTTTTCGCTCCCACTTGCCACTAGTAGGTGTCCAATCTCTGACATGGCTGAAGTCAACGGCATTAGGAATCCGTTCGGATACCAGCCGTGGCGGGAGAATCGTACATTCCAGGTACAACGGAGCTGCGATCCCCTTTTGACCAACAAGTCGGCTCAAGCTGACATTCTCAGGCCATGTTCGACACGCTCGAGGCAGACATAGTCGTCATGCAGGAGACCAAGATTCAGCGGAAGGATCTCGGGGATGACATGGTCCTGGTGCCGGGCTGGGACGTCTACTTCAGCCTCCCAAAGTACAAGAAAGGTTCACGATCCGGCCAGAGTCTGCACTTCCTCGGGTTGCTAACTAGCTCCACAGGATACTCTGGCGTTGCCATTTATACCCGCTCCTCCAAGTGCTGCCCGATTCGCGCCGAAGAAGGCATTACGGGTGTCCTCTGCCCCCCCAACTCCTCCACCAAGTTCCGCGATCTCCCTGAACAGCAACAGATTGGCGGATACCCGAAGCCGGGGCATCTTCCAGGCGCCATCGATGACCAGACTCTCGACTCCGAGGGACGTTGTGTGATACTGGAATTCCCAGCTTTTGTCCTCATTGGCGTCTACAGCCCTGCTACTCGGGATGAGACAAGGACTGAGTTTCGCGAAGCGTTCATCGATGCCATGGACATTAGGATCCTAACCTCGTCGCCATGGAAAGCAAGTCGTTCTCTGTGGCGACCTCAACATTGTACGCTCTGAGCTGGACATTGCTGGCTTACCCGAGCGTCTGCGCAAGGACGCCATGACAGTTGACGACTTTTTTTCGACGCCATCTCGACGCTTCCTCAACCAGCTGGTATTGGTGGCCATGTCATCGGGGAGAGAGACAAAGGGCGAGAGGAACCCGTCCTCTGGGACCTCTGCAGGGAATTCCACCCCACCCGTGCTGGCATGTACACTTGCTGGGAAACCAGAAAGAATGCCCGGCCAGGCAATTTCGGGAGTCGAATAGACTATGTCCTATGCACTTCTGCGATCAAGGATTGGTTCATCGACTCCAATATCCAAGAGGGTCTGCTGGGATCCGATCACTGTCCCGTGTTCGCCACAATTGGTGACAGTGTCAGTGTTGCCGGCATCACGGTCCACATCGAGGACATCATGAACCCGCCAGGCATGTTCAAAGAGGGCAAACGTCAACGCGAATGGTCTCCTAAGGATCTCTTGCCAACGTCAGCGAAGCTTATCCCTGAATTCGACCGCCGTCAGAGCATCCGGGATATGTTTCTTCAAGAGAGCAAGTTCGTTTGACAACACAAGCTCTTCATCTACCCAGAAGCCCAGCACACCCGATCATCGTGCCCATTCTCCTTCAAGAGACGCGAACAACGAAAAGCATCGAGATGGGAGCATACTCTGCGCGTCGCAAGCATCGAGTCAAATGGCATCAACAGCGAAGAGAGAGCACATCAAATTGTGCCCACGAATCGGCATTTTCGCAAAAGCCTACTCCGGCAAAGCGGCAAGCTGAATCTTGCCACCCTTAAGCCGACATCAGAAGAAGGGTAGACTTGCCCATGACAAACAAGGCTCCGCAACATCAACAAGTTCCACACAGAGCAACCTCAGAAAGTTTTTCAAGCCGAAGACACTTATGTCGGAGACCGACCTCGCCAACAAAGGGGGCAATATTAGCAATAGGGACGCTCCAGGAGATACTGCTGAAACGAAATCAACAGATTGCGCCGACGAAGAGGAAAGACCTTCCAGAAGTACCCCTGAGGACCGCATCCTGTCTGGCGAAAAGAAAGGAGAGTTTAAGAGCCCAGACACGAAGAACGTGTTTGACCCCATTCAGGCAAAGGAGTCATGGTCAAGGCTGCTGGGCAAGAGAGCCATACCGACGTGTGAGCATGGCGAGGACTGCCAATTATTGGTTACCAAGAAACCTGGCATCAACTGCGGTATGTAACTCTTCGTGCCTCTTCAACGTGTGTCGTCGAGCCGGGTCGGCCTGTCCTCTGCTCGCTTCAGATCCGTTTGCAGCCATCCGTTCGTCTTTGGTCTCTCATGCGTCCCTCCCGACACCCCGTCTTCATTGGCCCAAGCTCTCGTGCTGACAACACCCGTCGTAGGGAGATCCTTCTTCATGTGTTCTCGTCCTCTGGGCCCCTCTGGAGACAAGGAACAAGGGACGGAGTTTCGTTGCCGTACCTTCATATGGAGCAGTGACTGGAATGGTCGCCATCGAAATTGATCCAGCACTAGGAAGACAACTACAGCCTGGCCTACATATTTTGGGCCGGCAAATTAGTTGTTCTGGGAGCGGGTGTGAGAACGTCGCTGCAATAGCTGGATCAGAGTTTGCCGTCATTGGGTGTTAGCCTTCTGGGCTCTCCGATGTTCCGAAGACATCCATGTCTCTGCAACTCGGGCCAGCTCCATCAACGAGAATAAGCATGAGGGGATTTGTTCTCACATCTGCTGGCTTCTCTGTAATGATGCTGACGTAGTTGTGTCTCGCTTGACTGAGTTCGCATTGCCGGGCCTGTCCGCTGTTGCTGAGGAATCACTGCCTCGAAGTATTGTCTCTTGTTGTTAAGGCCTTCAAACTCTACGTCTCTCGACTAACTATATGAGTTGCATGGGTGATTCAATGGATGACAGCGTACTTGTAACGTGGTTTCCATGATCAGCGGCCTGAACGTCCACGACACCTCAAGGGTACGTGCCCCTCGCCTTTCAAGAGTACCTTCCTGGAATGATATCAGGAGCAAAAGGTGTCCGAGCACAAAAAAGGAGAGAGAAGTGTGGTCTAGTCTTGTGTTCTCCATTTCTGCCACGAAGATTCGAGATTCCACTCTGATATGGACCGGTAACTGCCGAGACTCAACCGTCTGAATATCCATGCCAACGAGAGAAGCCGTTACCGTAAAACTAGTGGCTAGTTTCCTGAGATCCTACCCTATCCGAGTTCTCACCTTCCAAGAACTCAAACTCTGAAGTGCAGCTCATAGATATTGGTCTGAAAGTACGTCATTGAGTGTACCGGCCCAGAACTCCAATCAGAGGGAGTTGCACGGACCAGTCATCAATCCGGTGCACCTCTCCAACAAACAATCCCTCTCCCAAAAGATACTGACCATCTTGGCCCAATGCATGAGGAGATGTAGGCCGTCGCCCGCGTTATACCACTGCTCGGCGATGCAGCTTGAGCGCACCGTGGCACTGAGCTTCGGGTCTATCGAGCGGGCTCTGGTAAGGGCAATCTGTCATTGTATTCTGTCAGCAGCGAGTCAATGACAAGCTGACTCACCGTGGCACACGATGAGCCATGCCAGGGAAAACGGAGGTGAACCAACCTTGTGTTTTCCTGTTTTCATTTTGTTTTTCCGGGTATTTTTTTTTTTTTTTGGCTAGCATTCTCCCTCCTGCGCTGCATCTTGGTCGTCGGCACCAAAGGGCTGCCGTGGCTTCACAAATCGACGGGCGAACGTTGGAAGTTGATGATCGGAGCGTGGGCAGTTGCGGGACTTGATCTAAGTCAGATCTCGGCGAGAATCTGAGCCAACTCGGCGTCAATGTCCCAGTTGTCGAAAACTCATCAACGGTGGCCGCGAAGTCCTGGTTGGCATTCATGTCCCTGCCGCCATCGAGAGCAGCAACCTCTTCAGCAGGTGTCTCCTCGACGAGAGTCTCAGCGCGAGTATTGGCATTGGCCACGAGGTCATAGGGAGTCCAGCCAGGAGTTGCGACAGGAGGAAGGAATTGCTGGGCGCCGGGGATGCGACGGGTGATCGCGCTGGTAGGTCTGATACCTGCCTTCTTGTTGGTGACCTCCGGGCTTTGGTGCGCATTGTGCTGGAAGGGCTGACCCGGCTGGGAATGGGCCGGGGACTGGGACTCGAGGGAATCGCGGCGCGCGGCACGACGACGAATCTCAGACGACTTGCGAGGCGCGTAGCGGTAGTTGGGATGGAGGGCCATCAGGTGAGCCTTGATCTCCAGGGCTTTCTGGTGGTACTTGGCCCGCACCTCAGGAGTTTCACCCTTCCACATCGCGCCGGTGATGACCGCTAGGAGTTGTCAGTAGTGGATGAAACAGAAACCACGGAAATAGCTTACAGATCTCATTGTTGTGGAGATTTGGGTTCTCGGCCTTGACCTCATTGTGCTTGTCCTTCCGGTAAAGGATGTAGGCGTTGGGGGGGCGGGGGATCTTGATCACCTTGGGCGGCGCATGCTTCTTCTTCGGGTCCCAGATTGGGATGTTCCCGACGACGGTGATGCTGGGTTGCATCACCTTTCTGGGGCCGAGAATCCAAACCTTGGAATTATCGGTATCTCGGGCAAACATCACGTCTTCATTTAAGAACTTGCTGGGGGTAAACTGTGAGTTTAGACAACCGGAAAATGAGAATGGCATGGGAACTTACACCATCTGGCGAGCGAGCTCGATCTTGACCGGAATTGACATGATGCGGAAGACCTCGTCGTCCATGATGATAACCTTCATGGTGTTCCAATGGCCCAACTGGATGGCAAAATGGTTCCAGTACTTTAGGCCGAGGATCTTGGCCATTGCCGGGTCGACGGCCTGCGTCGCCATTGCGATGATTGTTTGCGAGGGAGAGTTGATCGAAAGAAGTGGCCGGAACTTCTGAAATGAATGAGGGTCGGTCGATGCAAAGAAATGAAGCTTTGTCGGCGATGCAGAATTGGTGATGGCGGCAATTTTCTTTTGGGTTGAAGAAAGAGGAAGGGTGTCTTTCCCAATTTTGGAGGAATGAATTTGGGGAGGAGTGGGAGAGTCGAGGCGTTTATCACTGCGAGGGTGTGAAAGAAAAAGAGCGGGCAGATGCAGGCTGGGGTCTTGTTTGCTATTCACCCAAGCCACAATAAGTTTCGCTATTGAAAATCTATTCATTCCCAAAAGAGGCAGTTTCAGCAGAGGAAAACTGGAATTAAGGTACTGTCCACCAACCCTCCCCGAAACTGATGAAGTACATGATACCCCTTCCCATCTGAGATCTTGTGGAAGCGCCTCGGATTGTCGCCTTTGGTGCACAGGTGAACAGGTACATTTTCTTAACCATCCATGAACTTTTTTTTTTTTTTTTTTTTTTTTTTTTTTTTTTTTTGGCTTCGAAGATATGCTTCGCACGAAGCTCCCCACCCAAAAATGACTGGCAGGAAAGTCCGATAATAACGCTGGAAGCTGGGCCGTGCCTTTTTCTTGTTGCTTCGGGACAACAGGCGGAATACGGACTGAAATCACCATTGACACCATCTAGCATAACATATCCACAAGCATTGGTGCGCTTCAAGAAGGGTACGAGAAGATCGCTGGTGTACTGAGGATACTATGCTAAAGACCACCTTTGTATGAACCGCAAATTCAAATGAACCGCAGGCGTTTATCAGGTTTCGGTTCAGAACGCAAGAAACCTGGTCATGAGGCAAAACATCAGAGACGTTTTTTGGCTAACGTGCATGATAAGCGAGTGAGCCAGATAAGCGAGTGAGCCACTTTTTACTACACTACGACAACATCCTTAATTACTACACCACAACACTAGGAACCAACTACAATTACATTAGAAATAGATAAATCAGATGATTCTACAGCCTCCTAGCAAGTGCGGGCATTATGGCCAGGCTTGCCGCACACCCCACAGCACCGAACCTTCGTACGAGCCCCCCCTGAACCACCACCATCCGGCTGCGTTTCCTGTTACTACCTCCCCACCCACGGCGTTCTGATCTAGTAGATCCTTTGCATCTTGCATAGTAAGTGACCCTCCAAGCCGCACACGTGTTTTTTTTAGCACACCGGCGCTTGCTTAGTGCCTCATTGGCCTTGCGGAGCGAAGAGACCTCTGACCGAAGGAGGGCCACCTGGTGCATTACAGCCATTATGCCCTTAGTAAGTTGGTCAACAGCAGCCAACATTGAAGTTGGTGAGCTATTTTGTGGTTGGCAATGCGAGTCTTGATGAGCGTTGACTACGATTCGGCTTCTCGGGGGTTGTTTGGTGTCTGGAAGACCCAGGGTTGTGCGGTGATAGGCGGTGAGTTTGGTGGTGTTGGCGTACGAAGCTTGATATCTAGCTTGGAAAGTACCCTATCTAGGTCGTACGGCACTAGGCCAGCCCCTGCAAAGCCACCCTGTATGTTCTTTTCCGTCATGGAAGCAAAGAAGGCCTCGCGAAAGCCGCAAAGGAACTCGAGCTTGCTGACATGGTTGATATGCGCGCGCATCAAGTCCTCAATCTGGCGGCCGTATGACTGCTTCAACGGCCCAAAGCAGCCAACATCGAGTGGCTGGAGCTTGTACGAGGAGTGTGGAGGCATATAGAGCGTAATAATGTTATTATCCTTGCAGTAGAGCTCGAATTCGGTAGAGTGGTGGCTTTCGTGGCCGTCGAGGATCAACAACCGGTTCTTGCCCTTCGTACGAGGTGCTATAGGAAGTCGAAGTGCTTGATCCAATCCAGGCCTACCGCATTGGTAGTCCAGCCGTTGTCGGTAGTGGCGATACGCCAGTTGGCCGGGAGGTTGCATTCGTATACCAGTTGGCGAGGTGGTACTGCGCGGCTAGGATGATGAAGGGCGGGATGGCCCAGCCAAGGGCATTAACTCCCTGGATCACCGTTGCCCATTCGCGGTTGCCAGGCTGGGCTAGTTTTGCCCTGCCGAAGCCATCCGAGGTCGTAACCACCATGCCTAGGTGGATCATACCCATCATAAACCCGGTCTCATCGAAGTTGTAGGTATCGTCATCCACGATCCCGTACTTTGCCTTGGTGTTTCGTACGAGTGCAAACCACTCTCCGATGACCTTCGGATCCTCGCACTTGGCCCTCTGGTAGTCGTATCTACGCGCATAACGCGTACGGAGGTCTGGCTGGCGCTTGACGAAATTGTGAGCCCAGCGTTTGCCGACAGGGGGCGCGTCGCGTGCGCGTAGCAGTTGGTTGGCCATATCTTCCACACCACTCAACCTGGGTGGGAATGCGCGTTCAGATAGCTCAATGATATACTGAAGTATCGTTTCCTCTTCTAGATCTGTGAGCTTACGCGAGTTGGCTGGAAGATCGCGTCGTGCAGGCTTGCCGTTGCGTCGTCGTACGAGAGTCATACGGTCGACATTGTAGATCTTGGCTGCAGCTCTGATACTAAGATCTTCGTCGTTTTGAAGGGCTTCAAGGGCCATTACTACCCTGGCTTCTTTTGAAGTGCAAGGCATCTTGGGTTATATAAGGAGTTGATGTTGAGTGTAGAAGTGGTGCGACGCGTGGAAAAGTGGCTCACTCGCTTATCTGGCTCACTCGCTTATCATGCACGTTACAGCCTTTTTCTAAAAGCCATCAACGTCTGAAGAATACGAGTATTCAGCCACGTGGAACTCGTGTGGAACACTTCATCTACGGCTCCTGCGCGCGAGATTCTCCTGATTAGATACCTATTAGTACTCTGCAAATGATGAGTTGTACGAAACTTGGGTTGTCTAAGGTGATTCAATCCCGTGCTTGATGTCATTGGATGCAATGCGGCCAGCATTCTAAGGGTTGAACCGAACTTGAAATTAATCAAGCGGAGCACAGTGAGGTCTTCGTCGAGGGTGATGAGTTATTTAAATAATTAAATTCCGAGCTGATTCATAACGACTGCGATTCAGATATGGATTACCATGGGGCTAGCTACGATGTTCAGTAATTAGACGCTTCTCGCGACCCGCGGTCAGCTTGATCAGCCACGTCGCGACCCCAAAATATGTTGTCACAACACGGGAAAGCACTCATCCTGCGAACCTCTCGGAGCATGGCTCATCTTCAATTCCGCGTTACTGTGCACTACATCTTAGTATTCGACAGGCCGTCATTGAACAGCAGATTAAACCTCACCGGCAGGATGTTATGTAGCAAACCCAGATATAGTCTGCTCGCAGACCAACTTCCTACTCAGAACTTTACTGGATAGTATCCCGTTTAGGCTGCAATTTTCCTTTGCGCCATAACAAACTTCACCTTGAACGGACCGCTTTCAGAAGCGCAGCCTCTGTCAAGGGAAATGCTTTCACGCAATTCTGGTCCACTGCGAGGGTTCTACGCCCTCTTTCTCAGGCAGTATTGTGGCTCCTCATCTTCCCGCCGCCCTCCCAGCGGAGCAAAGGACGCATGCAGACAGACCGTTGGGCAACGCCTGGCCGCCACCGTTTCCAAGGATCCCAGTCAACGATTCGGGCTACCTAGTGTCAGCAGTGCCCATGGATCAATTGCTAGGGTTCAACTCACAGATGCAACCGGCAGTCACGCCCGGGTTCTCGGCATGAAATTTGGCGGACATCCACTGGCGGATGATGAACTGATTCCGTGGTCGGCGGATGTGGATCTTGGTGACCCTGTCGCAGGTGTTGGGCTGGGGGGGTAACGGGAGCCTGAACGGAGGCGGCAGCATCTGAATAATTCAATTAGCTGCCGGAACCACACAAGTTTGGAGACACAGCATAAACTGACCCATGGTTGACTTGACGATCCTGTAGGCATCTTTGTCCAGTGACTGCGCAAAGGGAACACCGGTAATCCAGTACTGAGTTGAGCCCTTGCAACGGACAATCGCGGCGTGTTTGCCATCGTTGAAGTTCCTATGTAAAAGTTAGCCGGTGAACATGCAGTAAAAGCATGGAAGATTCAACTGTACTGGTAATTCCGCAGCGCAATGTCCAAGACCGCAGAGCACCGGCTCATCGTCGGTGTTGGCAGTACATTGAACAATCATCTCATTGCCTTTGAAGACAAAGGCCAGCGGCGACTGTTCTTCCATGGTCGCCATGAGTTGAGAGCCCTGAACGGGAGAAGCCATTATGCCTGGTCACTGAGGTAACGGGATCTGGTGAGGAAGGGAACCGTGAGATGAGAGATTGTTATTGCGGCAGTTCAGGTTTGGAAAGCGCTCTTCAGAATTACCTGCCAGTCCTTGGATTCAGGGCTCATTGCGGCGGAAGAGGAATGGTGGAAGCTGAGAGGAGTCAGTGAAAGGAACTTGAAGTTGGAGATGGACGAAGATGTTGCTGGAAAATTCGAGGAAGCCCTGGTTGTGGAAGAATTATGATTTTTTTGGAAAAGTTATTTGATTTTGTGTCCTCGGGAAGCTGAGGGAGGCGTAAAGAGCAGCTCTGGTAGGGTAAGTATTGTCGCCGGGAGAAACAATATTAAGAGAACCGCACTATAGTCCCAAATAGTATCACGACCCACAATAGGAAGCCTGCAGTATTGTAGTAAGATATCAAAACATCAGCCACTGGGGCATCTGAATCTACTACAACTTCTTCATCCACCTTCGCGCTTGTTTCCCCCTAGAGCGTTCGGCTGTTGGCTTGCACTTTGCAGCGAACCATTCCGCGGAACCGCCATCCCCGATAGAGACCAGATACCGGGGCCAACCAAATGGACCGCACGCAATTGCGCAGGTGAGCGCCCTGGACATCGTTCTACTATTTGCCTGTTTTCCTGGGACGTTGTTGCTAATGTATGCCCCCGCAAAAATACCAGGTTGTGTTGCGGCTCCAGGCCCAATACATTCGCTCTTCGCTTGCGACGGCAATCCAAGAATTTGAGTGCTCGTTCGACGGAATTCTTCAAATAGCAATCGGCTTTTTGTCAGCGAGCAAGAGAGTCGCTCAATCACCTGCCTTCACGATCATCGACCAAGAATCCGTGGTCAAAGACGTTTGCCATTTCCTTGCGTCATCGAACACCATCCTTGAGTTTCTGGACTTACAGCAAAGCGAAACTGGTCTCCCTTCCGGAGGTGATGCTTCCCTTGAGAAGCAAGTCAAAAAAGCCCAGATGGTGGTTCAGAAATTTCTCTGCGCTCTTCTCCTCTACAAGAGAGCTGAGAACTATCCGGGAAAGGAAAACGGTCTTCTCTACAACGAGGATGTCAAGATTCTCGGTGGATTTATCCTTCACAAACATGCCTATGTCGACGCCAGCGACGTACCCGATCCGAATGATGACAATGAAGACATGGGCAAGTTGATCCAATACTGGCACACAGAGAGCATATTTCACCCAGTGAGACATGTGCCTGGAACTCCTTGGCACAAATTTTTTGGCAACCTCAAGCCAGGACCGATCATGAGCCCGGCACTTTTCAGGGAAGGAAACAGCTGCCTTTCTTCCGCATGCTCTTCCCGAAAACTATAACATGGCTGCAACCCGAGCTGATGTCCGACTACGATAAGTATCGCCACTCATTTGAGACAGTAAGCTCAAGCCATACAACATAATGTGATCATTGCTGACTTTGTTTCTTCAGCGCCGATTGCCCAGTCCACGCCTTCCAGAGTTCATCAGAGAGGTAAATCCAGTTCTCGGCTCAGAATACAGTTGATAACCGGTGGCAGGTCATAACAAGAAGGGTCCAGCGACGCGTGTCTAACCTCTTCAAAGGTTGGCTGAGGTTTGAGGACGACAGAATCTTGCACTTTGAAGACATGACTGAAGTATGCCGGCCCTCCAAAAACTGGCGAGTCTAAGATCATCGCTCACTCTCTATAGCTTCCCTGCCCAGAGTATGACCTATCAGGCACCGCAAAACTTGAGGCATTGAATGCCGAGATCAATGCCACGGAGCTGGCGGGCATCGCCTTGCAGGGCGCGATATTAGTCACGTGCCGGTGTTCCTCGAAGCAGAGGTCAGGAGGTATTGTCTCGAGTTTGATGGGCAATGGGATCCTTGATGGCGGCAAAACAAGGGTGGAAATAGTAGGATTCAATACACATGGCCACAGTGGGCGGTGGATCCCGGATGCCCGGAATTCCGGTTGATTCGATGTTGACAGACCTCGCTTCGCCAAGCAGGGCCATCGTGCATTCTTGCAATGAATTTTACCTAGAAGTGAAGAAAACTCTCGTGTTGGCAATTGACCTGCGAAGCAACGAGGCAACGATGGAACAAAGAGATGCTGTCTTGCGTTACTTAGCTAAGCGAGGCTTACCGAACTTCGGTTATCTTGACCTCCAATTAGATGCGGGAGCTTTCCCTTCTGCAATCCCGACTTCCTCCCACTTCCCAAAAAAACCGTCCCTTCTTTTTATGGTCGCGCAAGCGTTAAGTTACCGACAAGAATTCCCACGATCACTTCCAAAGTTTACGTCATCCTTCTCACAAACTTCACAATGTCTGGTATCAATCAGATTATTGAGACCTTCGAAGGCCTCGGCGAAGGCGATCGCGAAACAACGATGAAAGCTCTCTCCACCATAATGCGCGTTCCAACCCAGAAGCAACCCGCCAAGAAGAAGGTAAACGGGTTCATGGGATACCGGGGTAAGTTCAGTCCCCATCCGTTTGGCCGCCTGCGTTAACGTCACCCAGCATACTATTCGTCTCTCTTCTCCCAGCTCACTCAGAAGGAGAAATCACCAATCATGACGATGCTTTGGAAGCAGGACCCGTTCCACAAGGAATGGAATTTCATGTGTGCGGTGTATTCGGTGATCCGAGAGTTCCTGTCGGAGGCGAATGTGTCGCTGCAGACCTGGATCCAATTCGCCATCAAGCACATGGGGATCGTTGTCCGCGAGAGTTATCTGGAAGCTCTTGGTTGGGAGCTGATCAAGCTCGACGACGGAACGCACAAGCTTAAACGCACCGCAGCCAAAGCTGTCCAGAGTTATCTTCAGCCGATGAATGGCCTCGGCCTTTTCATGAACTGTCTCAACGACGGCTTGCCGGTCAACAACCCCTCCCGATCATTGCCAAACTCTCTGGCCGGACAAACGATGTCATTTGCATCAACACCCAGCCTGGAGCCGCGGGCAAGCCGACAAACACCATGGAAGGGTTTCGCCAGTTTGCGAAAACCCACCCACAACTCGCGATGTCCGCGCTTTTTCAGGTCCCTGCGGCTCACACATTGATTACCCAGGGCGTCACGGTACGCCACATACCTGACATGCCTCCACTTCCGACTAGCGAACCATTCATTTGGCGCAGGGCGAGGATACAGAACTCGATGAGATGCTGGACAAGGTTTTCCGCGGTGAAGGAAACATGAGCACCAGCAACCAGCCAAATCTCGATTCTCATTTCTTTCCCATGGGCACGGGAAACAGTGCACCAGGTCAGAAAACCCGGCTACTCACAAGGGATTCATCTAAACGGTAGTAGGTTTCAATTGACATAATAGTTAACGAAGTCGGCGACGCCGAACACATCAGGTCAGCATGAGCACTGTCGACAGTGGTAGCATGCAGCGTCAACTGCCTCGTGGGGCCACCTGAAGGCTGGGCTGTGAATGCGGCTTCGACCTTGGTTGAGGTCCATCATTCCACAAACTGCTTCTCGGCAACACACAACACTCGTCCGCTACAGAGGCCTCCACCCTCTACACAGTATCTCTCACAGTGTTCGGGTTCCACTTCTTCTGGCCGCTCTCCCAGTGGGGTAAAGCACGCATGCAGACCGTTGGGCAACGCCTGGTCGCAACCGAAGTTCTTCCAGCACGCAGGTCACATCTTATTCGTCATCACTCGGCGCGCTGATGACAAAAGGGGGACCAAAGGAAAGGAGGCTGGACGCAGGAACGGGGAAAGGCTCGGAACGGGGGAAACAGCCCATCACATGACGGACGGAACACCGGCACACACACATCGCTCCCCCCATTTCTCGCATGCAGCTAGGCGCTTAATTTGTTTTTCCCATCCCCAAAGCACACAGTGAATCGAGCATCCAATTTTGGCACATATCTTCCTGCAAAAGAGTGATAAGGGGTGGATCCTTGGAAGCGACCTGTAGTCTATTTAAGCAGCAGTGGTGGTTCCACACGCTAATGCATGCCGATCTCCGCGCAATACCAGAATCAAGCCCATGAAGATTCCAGGGGTTGCCCTTGCTGCCGCTGGTTGCCGTGTGTGTCGCGCTCCCTTACTTGTTGCTCTGCCGTGCATGCAGCATGTACGACGGTTTGTGGGGACGGGCCGAGAACATGAAAGCCCGTTTCCGGGCCGACATGCTGAATTTTGGCAGCGCGCAATTGATGGTTCGCATTCTGATTGTGGAAGGATTTCTGGCGCGGTCAGCAAGAAAGACAGGGTAAGGACTTGTAGCCCACCGCCCGGCAGGGCAGGAGTCTGTTATTTGCTTGTTTGGGCCCCCATCAGCTGACGCCGCGGCGACGGCAAACAGCACCAGGGCCAACCCCCCAAACTGCCAATTCAGGGGCTGGCGTTGTGTTGTGCCCGCGGCACTGTACCGGAGGCTCACGCCGCCACTTTCGGCTCAGCAAGCCGAAACCTCGACAGGTTGGCTGGGCTTCAGGCATCGAGCTCCGAGTGCTTGCTTGCTGCTGCCTCTCGGGCATATCTTCTAAAAAGGGAACGCCGAGCATGCACATCGCCCGGCGCGCTTGGGGGCGGATTGGGCGACGCTCCATTGCTGTTGTGCTGCATGCGCCTGGGAGCGCAAACATTCCATGGAAGGGAAGTGAAGTGGCTGCGAGAAAACATCAGGAGGGGGCGTCTAAATTCCGACGCAAAGCACGAAGGTGGCATGTGCGCAGGAGGGGCTTGAGCTCCAGGTGCAACACAAACACATATCGAGGCAAGGGAGCATCGGCGGTGACTGACCGTCTCCGATGGATGACACCGCAAGCCTGGATTCGGGGTGAGCGAAAACGAGACACAAAGCGTCAAATGAACTCCGCACATTGCTCAAACTGTATACAGTAGAAAGAGTATTGAATCGGGACCAAGAAACACCGGTCTTCTTCCCCTCAAGATATTTCAAATGACAAACACCCTAACAGTTCCGCCCGCTTATTACTCCTCCCGATATGAGATCTTGCGCATCTCGCCCAGCCGGTGACGGGCAGCAGCCAGTGCGTTCTCGAGCTGAAGGATCTCGACCTGTGTGACAAGAAAGCGGTTGGTTAGCGAACGACTCGTACGACCAGCCATCAGACATGAGGCAAGAACACCCTAAGTAACATACCTGCTGCTCCATCTCGCGCACCTTGAACTCGTGCGCGCCAACTTGGAGTAATCCACTTGTTCTTCCTCGGCACTGCGGTCCTTGATCATGCTCTGCACCTGGCGGACCAGCGCGCGGCACGCGGCGCCGACAGCCTTGCTGGCTTGCTCCAGGTTCTCCTGGCTCTTACTCATGAAGCCGGCCTTGACACGGCTGGCGGCCACGAGTTGGGCCGTCGAGGCTGCGACGTCGTTGGACGCCACGATGAGCTGCTCTGGGCTGTTGCGGTTCGAGAGGACGCCGTCGGCCGTCTCGATGAGCGTGTTGGTCGACGAGGCGACGGCCTTGGCGGCCGAGATGAGACCCTCTGTCCACCTGTTGTTCTTCTTGTAGAACGCTGTCCGCGAGGACGAGCCACGCCCAGCCTGCACGATCTCCTGCTGCGTGACGGTGGCTGCCTTAATGAGCTGCGCAATTGCTGTCGTGATCGCCATGGCGGCATCGAGGATCGAGTCGTGGACGCGGAGTTCGTACGTGGAGTAGCCGTCGCGCGGCTTGTTCTTGAGCTTGTTCAGGCGGGCCACAGCCGCCTCAATTGCGTCGGCCGCCTTGCTGAGTTCCTGGTCGACAATATCGCCCAGGTCGCCCTTGTTGGCAAGCTTGCCGAATCCGGGAGCGAACGTCTCGACCGCCTTGTTGAGCCTCTGGAGGTTCATCTGGACGTCGTTGTTGCTGTTGATCACCACGTCCGTCTTCTGCAGCGGGTCCATGCCCTCCAGCCGGAAGCTCAGCAAGCTGCGGAAAAACTTAACTGTCGCGTGCGCGGACTGGCGGGCACCGTTGACCAGGGAGTCGCTCTTCTTCTCGTCGGTCGCGAGGCGAGTGAGACCCTTCGCGTTGCCGCAGACATCCGCAATGGCGCCAGCGAAGACGTTGACGTTCTTGATCAAGTCTGCGTGGGTGCTGTTGGGGCCGTCGGCGATGAAGTTTTGAATGATGTCGCAAACTCGGTGGCGCTGGCAGAGGCCTTCTCGATTTGCGACAGCACGTACGAGGGCGAGGCGTTCTGATTGCCCGCTTGCATGGTAGAGTCGAGCTCGTACATGGCGTCGTCGACACGCTGCACACCCGCCTGAAGCACCGAGTCAATGATTTCGTTGATCTTGTCCAGCTGCGCAAGGATCAAAGCATCAATCTGTCCGTCGAGCACTTGATCTGTTGTGCCCTGGTTGTTCTTCAGCTCGTTGAGCTCAATCAGGGTCTGGTCCATGCCAGCCTTGTAGACCTCGAGCTCTTCCTCCTTCTCGCGGAGGAGCGCCTCGAGATCCGAGCTGCCATCCCTCAGCTTGGCCTGGGCCTCCTCCAGCGCCCGCGACTTGTTGCGCAGAGCCTCCTCGAGATCCGCCATCTCGCGGTTGTACTTGGAAAGCATGGTAGAGAGCTCGTTGCCCTTGCTCCGCTCGAGGTTGTCGGCACGATCCAGGGCCATCCGGAGCTCCCGCTTCAGCTTCTCCACCTCGTCCTTGTTGGAGCCCTGCAGCCTGTCCTTCTCGTGCAGTGCCCGATCTCGCTCCCGGATCATGTCGGCAAGCTCGAGGTTCTTGGTCTTAATCTCCCGCTCCAACTTCTCTCGTCTGTCAATCGCCTCCTGGGCTGATGCGGCCTTGAGCTGGACCGACTTGAATTTCTGAAGCAGATCAAGGTGTTCATGGCGAAGTTGCGAGTAGAGCTTCGCGAGCGCTTCGTACTTGGTCCTCCAGGTGTTGACTTGCTCTTGGAGAGCCCGAATCTGGTCGTCTTTGCTCGTGATCTGCTGGCCGTAGTTGTTCTGGATCTGCTGCAGCTCGCCCTCAAGAGCCTTCACACGCTGGTCGTATTGCTGGAGCATCAGCTGGTCGCGCTCATACTGCGCACGCGCGTTGAGGTTCTCTTGCTCGAGCTCGGCCAACCGGCCCTGCGTCTGCCATTGTGCCTGCTGAGCCCTCAGCGCCTCCTGCTCCCGCTGCTGCTGCTCCAGCAACCGGCGCTGCTCTCTCAAAGTCGCGCTGTGCTTGGAGCTGTGCTTGTTGCTGCGCGAGGAGTTGTGCCTGCTGCTGGGCCTCCAACACCCGTTGCTGCTCCTCATATTCGCGATTCTGCCGATCAATCTCGCTCTTCCAGAATTCAGAAATCTCATCCGGCTCCTCGTTTTTTGGGGCAGGGGCGGGGTTGGTCGCTTCTCAATCTCCTGCTTGGGTCGCGCCGGAAGCGCTGGTGCGTTCTCGTCATCCGCCAGCAGGTTTGGCGGGTCCTGCGGCAGCTTCGGGATTGTGATGAGGCTTGTGAGGTAGCGGAGGTTGGAACACTCGTAGTAAAACTTGACGAGACGGTAGTGCTGGGCGTCGTATCTCTGGCGGAGCGGCTCCAACGCATCATTGTCACCAGTCGCTGGGCATGGTCAGCTCAAAAAACAGGTACCGTCGACGGAGAGAGAAGGGAAACCCACAGGAATGCATCGCCCTAAGCATGCTAGTAATGAACTTGTAGATCCCGTAGCTCTCCGTCACAAGAGGCACAAGGGCGGATATTCTGCACTCGTTGTTGCCCACATTGCGGAAATGGGAAAAGATCAACTTTTGGAACTGGTCGATTTGTCCTGCAGGGTCATGAGGTCGGTGATGGTCTCGTAGCCCTCGTTTCGGGTCGTTGATAGCCTTGAGACTGATGTATTCCTCGTACTCGAACGTGCCGTTAAACTCGGGGTGTTGCTTGTGGAACGATAGCTTCGCGAGAAGGTAATAGACGTATTCCTTAATCAGGGGCCGTAACGCGCATCCCCTCGCCGGCCATGCCGCGGTTTAAGCTGTCGATCCACCCTCTATTCGCCATCGCCTCCTTAAGCGTCACCGGATGCCCTCTTGCAGGACCTTATGCACCGTGATCAGGGCCTTGAATGTCTGGACCTCGTCGGCCATGATGGGTTGGACCTTGAGGCCAGCCCAGAAGGACTGGGAGGACTTGTGGTCCATGTGTAGACGAGCAGCTCCGGACATGCTTGCGCTTCGGGGCGGACTCCTCGGGGCTCGTCGCCTTCTTGATGTTGATGGCCAGCTCGGCCTCGGACCTGCGCGGCATCTCTGGTCATCTACGGTGTGCGCTACATTGAGAGGCACGGGTTGGTCGCGAAGGGGCGGACACACTTGGTATGGTCGAGGCTGCGTATCGTGGCCATGTTGGGCGGCTATGGAGTATGGAGTGTTGGGGATTCGTTTGGTGGGCTTGCGAATCAGGTGCCGTTGGGTCGAAACGCAGCAGACGGCAACGGGCAAGTCAAATCATCGATCAGGTCGCTTCAGGAGCTTGGTTGCGACAGCGCCAGGCGCACCAGCAACACTGCGCACGGAGAGAGAAATCAGCAGCCTCGAGACAAAGCACCTCGAGAAGGAGGCCGAATGCGCGGGGGCGACGGGAAGGTGCAATATATTCAAGTAAATTATGGCGTGGAGCCCTCGCTCGCCTCCTGTCGTCGTCAGCCTGGCTTGGAAGTCGCGCTGCGACGGCCTTGACGTATGATCCGACGACCAATCAGAGCAGGTCACTGTGGGGCCAACAGCTGCCTTCCAATTAAAAGCGGGGCACAAGCTCCAGCGACCCCGCTGACAAAGTGCCAAGCCCCCGCTTTATCGGCTGGCAAGGGGGAGCTCGTCACTGCAAGGCTGCCATCATCTCAAGTCGGTGCCAGAGAGCTGTCACGAGGAACCTAAACTCGTCATTTGACTCCGGTGTCGCCAGTCGTTTCTTTCCCATCTCTCATCTCTTCATCACCCCTCGGGCTTCTGTGCTCTGTAGAACTTGCGAGCTTTGTTCGACTCCAACACCAGAATCAACGTATTCTTTGACCGGCGATCCCGCTCCGCTTATCTCACGCCGTTGTCAATAAGTTGACCCCGCCTCTGCCTCCTACAAGTTCAACGCACACCCGATCGCTGCTCAACATGAACATCATCTACTCGACAGTCAACAGTCTGCGCGACCGGTACACGCCCGCAAGCCACATCTCGACGTTCCGCAAGACGGGTGAGATCACGCCAGAGGAGTTCATTGCTGCCGGCGACTACCTCGTCTTCAAGTTCCCGTCCTGGTCGTGGGCCGATGCTGAGACCCCGAGCAAGCGGATCAGCCATCTCCCGCCAGGGAAGCAATACCTCGTGACCCGACAGTTCCGTGTCATCGCCGCTTGAATGACGACTTTGCGGGGGACGCAGGTCATGAAGAAGCGGTGGTGGAGGGGGCAAGAACAACGACGATGATGGCTGGCTGCGGACGGGCGGCCTGACCAGCTCTCAGCCCTCAAGGTGCGGGAGGTGCGGACGGTGGATGATGCTGGGAATGTCGGTGACAGGGAAGTCATTGACGAAGATGACATTCCGGACATGGAAGACGAGGAGGACGAGGAGGCCATCATCAGGGATGCCGAGGGGGATGGGAAGAACGGGTAAGCAACTCATATCCGGAATCAGACCCTACTCCATTACTGACTCAGATGTTGCTCTAGCGGACGACGGACATACTCGCTCTACATCTGCTACTCGCCCTGGTACAAGACCCCCCGGATGTACATGTCCGGCTACCAGCCCAACGGCCAGCCGCTGCCCCCTCACCTCATGATGGAGGATATCGTGGGCGACTACAAGGACAAGACGGTGACGCTCGAAGACTTCCCGTTCTTTGCGAACAACGTCAAGATGGCCAGCATCCATCCGTGCAAGCATGCCTCGGTCATGAAGACCCTGCTCGACCGCGCTGACGCG
Organism: Achaetomiella virescens; assembly: GCA_031001845.1. NCBI lineage: Eukaryota > Fungi > Ascomycota > Sordariomycetes > Sordariales > Chaetomiaceae > Achaetomiella > Achaetomiella virescens. Next base: position 47,001 of record JARNGD010000108.1, read on the forward strand.
GCCCTCAAGCTGCGGAGAGAGAAGCAGAAGGCTGGCCAAGCAAGCAGCAGCCAGGGCTTGGAGGGGTTGGAGGGTCAAATCGGCAATCTCAACGTCGGTGGCACAGACGCCAGCGGTGACAACGACGAGTGGGAGGAGGTACAGCACGATGTGGCTGATCAGGAGGTGGCCATCCGGGTGGACCAATACCTGGTGGTGTTCTTGAAGGTTCGTCTCAAACTTCACTGCCCGTGTGGAACAGAACTAACCCCTTTGCAGTTCATCGCCAGCGTTACTCCCGGCATCGAGCATGATTTCACAATGGGTGTTTAATGTCTTGGTCACGCCCGCAATGTTCTCTGGGTTGGGCATGGGGTTATTTGAATCTGTATGCTAGTTATTCATGGATAGATCACTGGGTGACGGGAACAAGACCAGCGGAGTATGGGCGCGCACGGCACCAGGCACAGGGGAACCAGGACCAAGAACACCACAGAATAGCCACAAATTGGCCACAAACCAGCAAAGCTCTCTTTACTCATCCTCTTCCTCTTCCTCATCGCTGACCTCCTCCCCCGCCTCTATCGCCTCCCGCCTCTTCTTCGCTGCCCGTTCCCTCTTCTTATCCAGCAACTTCTGTAGCCTCTTCGCCGCATTGAACACCCCATTCGTGCCCGCACCACACGCCGCGCAGCTTGGATCCTTCCTATACCTCTTCAGCGCGCACCCCTCGCAGAAATAGTGCCCACACCTGGTGACAATCGGCGCCTTGTACGGCCCCTTGCAGATGATACACGCAAACGGGATATTCTCCAGCATGGCCGCCTCCTCCTCCTCGTCCCTCTCTTCCCCTTCTTTCCTCGCGTTTCTCCTATCCGCGCTCGCCACCACCGTCCCGCCCAGTACCTTCTTCCCCCTGGTCACGTTCTCCCACTCCCGGTCCAGCTGCCACCCGTGCGCGTAGTCCTCGCGCGCGTGCAGGAACTTGCACGAGTCGCCGAACCCGCAGGCCCGTCTGCTTGTAGTCCTTGCACACGTCCGGCGCCATGTCGGTAATGGTGATGGTGCGGATGTTGGTCGGCGCCTTGACGGGGCCGACGGTGCGCTGCGGCGCGTTGGGGTTGCGCTGGATGTAGCGCGTCTGGTGGGCAAGGCCTTTGTAGGTGCCATCGGGGACCGGCTGTCTGCGTCTATGTCGGCGGTGGTGGATTTCTTGGATGATAATGATGATGACGGCATCGCGCGGGTTGAGCCGAGGAGGTTGCGCGAGGACAGTGCATCGTCGGCATCCTCGTCGAACCAGTTGCTTTGCTTAGTCGCTTCGTGCTTGCCGCTGTCGAGGGAGGCGTTGCGGTCGGCTTCGAATACGGTTGCCGAGAGGTCGTTGGCGGCGGCGCCGGGCGCCGTGGTGCTGTCTTTCGAGGAGGCGACTACCGCGCCGGTGTGGCGTTTCCTGCGCTTGATTCTTTGCCCGGCTTCGTCTTCGGAGGAGGAGAAATCTGAGTCATCGCTGTCGTTGGCCGCGGGCGGCGTTGCCGGTCGCTTTCGTAGGTTGGCTTTACCCTTTGCGCCGCGCTTCTTGAAGATGGCAACTGGCGCGATCGGCGCTGCTGGTGCATCGCCGGCTGTTGTATCTGCGTCCGCCATTTTGCTGTAAAACGGTGGGTATCTGGAAATGGAGGAAAGTAGGTGGTCTGGAGGAAAAGGGTGGGTTGTGTTTGAAAAAAGAACCAATAGTTGGAGGTTTATGTCATCATTGGCCCAAGCTCGTGATGATATGTTCTGGAACACCACGATGCTGACAAAAAGAGATGGCAGCATCAACTCAGGAATTGAAGATGGAACATGGAGGTGAATTACACACACAAGACCCGCATAGTTTCCAATTTAGTTTCTCATTTCAATCATCAAATGATACCTCACAACCATCCGCTGTTCTCTAACACCAACTCTTCATATCCTCCCCGTTTTGCCCTCTTCTCGGCTTGCCGGAGGATCGCCAGTCAGACTCGCGAAGTCATGGCAGCGAGGAAAAAACCATGGCTGCGAACTGTTCTGGTCTCCTTTTGTCCAGAGTTGGGTCCTTCACGGTCCAACCGGTAATGTTCTTGATCCACCAAGAAACAGCAACCAAAGCCGCTGGATGAAGAGTTTCTGACCGGCCAAAAACACCTTGGTAAGAACATTCTTAAGCCAACAAACCGGGTACGTTCCAACGCCATATTCGCCAGTAATGAGAAAACACGGGCCAGGCAATAGTTGTCAATAGCCGGACGGAGTGGGATGAAGAGACTGCGCCTTCAGAGAGGGATGCGCACAGCCCAGGGGCGATGGCGCGGATTAATGCTGCTGCAGGGGTTTGTTTTCGAAGAACGTGGTGGATACAGTAGACTGAGCTGAGTAGAAAAGACGAAGAGATGATCATCGACGTCATGAGAAAACGTCCGAGGTGTATGGCCGCTGTATGCATCACAAGAAGCCCCAATGCAACAGAAAAATGTTTCTTGTAGCGATCGACGAGAAAGTAAATGATGCGCTGGCCCCTTTTTTTTTTTTTGACATCGGGAAGGATTATTCCAAGGAAAACTGAGTGAGTGAGCCCGGACAGCATTCATGCCCGGGACCTGATGGTCCCAACAGGCGTCGGGGCTGTTGATGGGCCTGGGGTAGGCGAGCGGAATCCCGCTGCCGAATGACGACCCTGTTTCGCGCTGCTAGTGAGAGTGCCAACATCGTGCTTGCCTAGAAGATGGTCAGCCTGCATGTCTTGAACCTGCCCGGGTCTCTGGAGTGCAGGCTTGACTTACCATCACAGCATGCCCCTGACATTTTCGAGACGGTCGGCTTCCCGGTCCTGTCTTTCAATCATTTGCCTGACATCCTCGGCGCTGTCTTGCAAGTCGCTATTGTCGTAGAAGCCCTGGACGGACTCGCGGCCCTGAACACTTCGGCCCCTGATGCTGCCCAAGTACCCGCTGATCCTGCTAAGAGTACCATACGATGCGCGGGCCTGGGAGACCTTGGAACGCGATGGAGTCAACGTCGGAATGCTCATCGGGGGATCCATGACCGGGGAATCCCGCACTGTCCGCGAGTTGGAAGACGAGACCGAGGGAGCTGCCCGGCTGCCGTTGGCTGGACGCCTTCCATACGACGGGTTGAATTCTTCCACGTCTTCTCTCGTGATATTGCCGGCAATCTCCTCGGCTCTGACTGGCCCTCGTTGGCCGTGCGAAGCAGCAGATACGACAGAGCATTGAACCATGTCTCGTGCCGCTGCCCGGTTGTGCAGGTGAACTTGATGCTTCTGCCCGGCGACACGACGATCAGGCTCTTCCGGTGGAGACCAGGCGGCATCGGGTTGTCATCGGCAACAACCCGCACCGCTTCGATCTGGACGCTCTTCGCTCTCAACTCGGCTCGCCCAGCGGTTGAAGGGTCACGGTCGCTCCAGTAGAGGGTGCGCGTGTATGGGTGAACCCAGAAGTATCTGCGGTGCCTGTTTTCTGACATCTCTTCACGACCAGCTTTACGCGTGTACTTCCACAGATACTCGCCAATCATGGTCTGCGTGATTGCCTGGATCATGCGAGGGTCGGTGTTTGGTCCCAAGCCCTGAGGATCGAACCCGCCGGCGTGGTGGATGTTGAACCGTGTATCCATCTCGGATGTGAACGAAGAGATGGAGGATTTCCGGCTGCGGAGCGTACCTCTTGAGAGGGACTGCACCTCGTAGACGTCGGTTCGGTTCCAGGAGTAAAGCCGGATCTGCCAGCAGCGCGAGGAGTTGGTTCCGCGGCCGGAGGCAACGGAAACGGGAGAGGTGGGCCGCCTTGAGCCAGTGGGAGTCTTGGGCCTGAGAGATTGGCCCTGGGGCTTCAGGGCAGAAGCAGGGAATAGAGGGGGTCCCATGCTGCCGATGGTGCCTTGGCCACCATGTGAAGAACCGGTTCTCGCGGCCTCAATGACTTCCTTATGGTTTGCCGGGAGCGGTGGAACTTCGTCAACGGAGGCCATGCCACTTGCCGAGCTACCAGGTCTCCGGAGCTCGAGACCTTCAATACCAAAATCGGCCATCTTGCCCTTCGGCCGCAGAGGGCTGTCGACGCTTCCTTGTCGGGGCGATGGATCCTTACGGTAGAAGGGGTAGCCATGCTGCCGAAAGAGTTGGATCGCTCAAGGCCGGCCGCCTCGAGGGCTTGAGTCTTCTCTTTGAGCATATGGTCGAGGGCTTCTGACGTCAAAGTGGTCTGCGCGCCCTGGTCTGCTGTGGCGACCAGGTTTTGCATTTGCTGTTGGCTAGGCGCAGCTTCCGATGATGGCTGGACACCGTTGACCAGGATTGCAACGTCGCGAGACATGATGATTGCATCTTTCTTCGGGCTGCGAGGCTCAACGTGTTCGGTCTGCAGTGATTGTATGCTGGAGAAGCTCAGAAGAGGGCCAGTCTTAAGCTCCTCAGACTGGATAGGCTCAATGTTCTGGGCCTCGATCGCCGAGAGAGACAGTGCAGGTGGCAGAACCCTCGGCTCCTCTTGATGGATAGGCTCAACACTCTGCACCTCGATGCCCGAAAGAGACAGGGCAGGCGGGAGAACCTCCGGCTCCTCAGGCTGCATGGGCTCAATGTTCTGAGCCTCGATGCCAGACAGAGCGAGGGTAGGTGGCGGAACCTCCGGGACATCCACGGGCTCAGCGTCCCAGGACTGGACGGACGAGATGGTGAAGGGAGCTGCAGAGGCTTCGAGAGGCGCCACTCCAGGACCTGAATGGAGGCGAAAGCCAGAGACTGTGGCGGTCCCTCTGGTTCTTGAAGCGGCTCAACCTCTTCCGCATGGATGGGCGAAATTGACAGCTTGATGGGTGATGTGGGCTCCTCGCTCTGGGGCTCGACGTGCTCTGAAGCAATCGATGAGAATGAGAGAGGCACGGGGAGAGGAGTAACGGCAGCTGGCACCAAGCGCTCCTCAACTACTGGCGCAGGAAGCTCAACAGGCTCGACGTGCTCGCAGAGAATAGCCGGGCATGAGAGAGCAGTTGGCGACGGAAGGTCAGTCTCAGCCTCAGCAACGGGCTCAACTTGTTCCGTATGGACAGTCGAGAAGGAAAGGACGATCGGCGTTGGGGGAGTCGGCTCGATATCCTGGGAAACAATGGTAGGCGCGCTGAGGGTGGGTACTTCTGGCACCGGTTCGGACACAGGCTCGATGTCCTGCGCAAGGATGACGGGGGTGCTGAGCAACGGCGGCTCCGGTACCGGCTCAGCGACGGGCTCGACATGTACAGAAAGGAGAGAGGGTACCGAGAGAGTCGGCAGTTCGAACACTTCCGTCACCGGTACGGTCTGTTCGGACAGGATCGTCGACACGCTCAACTGTGGCGCCCTTGAAGGCGATTTCGGTTCAGACCGAGGCTCGATGGACTCCGTCTGGATGGATGAGATGCTCAGCGCAGGAGGAGGAGGAAGAATTGGTGACGCGGTAGGGGTTGACGGGAACTGTGCCAACTTCGCATCCATGTCCCACTCATGCTGGACACTGGCGTCGCTGTAAGAGATGGAAGACAGTGGTCGCGATGACACTCCGTCCCTCGGTTCATCTCCTAGCCACTGGGTCGAGGCATCCGCTCTACAAGGCCCAATCACGGATCCCATCGACATCGGCCGCTCAGGGAAAGTGTCGCTCTGAGGTGACGAAACAAAGTCCTCGTCTTCCCGGGAAACTCCGTGTGCCTCAGGAAGCAGCGCTACTGGCCGAACATCGACCGGTTCAGTCATCATACCGCTATCCACCATGATCTTTGGCAATGCTGGAACTTCGGGCGGCGGAGACATACGGCCACGGATGACGCTGCGGGGGGTGGCAGGTGTGCCAGAGCGGACACTCCTTCGGCTAGGGGTAGCAGCGCCCGCGCAGGACGAGTCTTCGTCGCTGTTGTCCAGGTTGTTCAATTCGGCAAACAGGCTCTGCCCGCCAGGCGTGGCCGAGGAACCGTTGGCGGGGAGGCTGGCGGGACTGCCCTGCAGGGCAATTTCTTCGCTAAACTGGCGGGAACGACGAGTAAGAGAGGCACGGCTCACGCGATTCCGCATCCGCCCGGCGCTTGGCGTCTTCATCTCGGAGCTGAACGGATATCGTCATCCTCACTCGATGTCGAAGCGGTGCTGTCGAAGGAGTAGCGGGTGCTGGAGTGATTGGGGGGCAGAGGAGGAGGGCGCTTAATCGAGTTGATACCGCGGGCAGGACCAGCCTCCGTCTCCGTTGCCGCATCGTCATCATCCGACATGTCCTCGACGCCGGTCTGGAAGTCTTCGGTTTCGGTCCCCCGCTCATGGGCAGTCTCGAAAGCCGCATCACTAGTTTCGTTGGCCGTCTCAAAGTGGTCGCTGCTTGGCTCAGGAGGCGCAGGGGCACAGGCAGCGGGACGCATGGGAGAACCGCGATGTGACGGAGCGCGGGGAGATGGAGCCTCGGACTGGTCCTCCCACTCAGGATCTTCGACGACCTCGGTCCTACTCGAGCGCGGAACACCCAGCTGGTTCAGCTTGAAGGAAGGCTTCTTGACTTCGCGCAACTCGGATTTGCGGCTCTTCTTCGGGGCGGGATGCGGGTCGTTCCTCAGCTTCTCGATCTCGTCGCGAGCATCCTGGAGCATACGCTTCAGCTCCAGCTTCTCCGTCTTTTCGCGGTGGATGTTGGTCCTCAGCGTCTGAATAGTACGCTGGGCGTGACCGAGCGAGGTCTTAAGGGTCTCAGATTCGAGGGCTGAGTGCCGAGGGGTGGGTTTCATCGGCGAGGGAGGCGGCGAGTGCTCGGGCGTGTTGTGATCAGGGGCTGAGTGAGTGTCCTCCTCGCTCACTCCGAGGGTGTTCTCGCGTTCCAAGGCCCGGCCGCGCTGAAGAGCTGAGAATGCCTTGGCCAACTCCTGGTTCTGGCCGGTGAGTTCCTCAACCTTCCGCTGCAGCGACGAGCGCTCGGTCTCCAAAGCCACGGCAGTCCGGCGGCTGGTGCCGAGCTCAATTTCCAAATTCTTGAGCTCCGCGGAGTGCTTCTCCTCTTTGCTTGGCAAGGCTGTCCTTGACCTCTTCCAGCTCCCTTTGTGTGGCATTTCTCTCCGACTGGATGACACCGAGTGCCTGGGCGAGCTTCTTCTCGCGATCGGCGGCGTCTTTCTGTGCCGCCATGAGCTCGCGGACTTGCGTTTCGAGGTTCCAGTTCTCGTCCTTGTACCGATTCTCGCTCTCATCCAGGTTCTTCAGCCGCTGCTGCAGGCCCTCGGCTTCTCTCTCCAGCGCCGATCGCTCCAGCTTGACATCCTTCAGCTCATCCTCCCTCTGGGCAAGCAATGCCTGCAAATTCCGGACCTGTGCAATCAGGGAGGTGCTAATCTCGGCGGCGAATTCGATATCGTGAATCCGGCTCGCGGGCTGGTTGCGGACTTTGCGGTTGGGGACGCCGAACTTGGTTGGGGACGGGGCAGCGAGAGTCTCGAACTTGGATGGGCTCACGAACGCTAATCGCGGCGCGTCAGCGCGGACTGCTGGAGAATGGGAATGGACAGCCTACCTGCTGGTACCTTTGCCCTCCGGAGAGAAGGGGGACTGAGACCCCTGCGTCTCATTGCTGGGAACTCTCTGCTTGGGAAGCAGGGCTCGGGCGCTCTCTCTGGCCACCTCGTTGTAATCCTTCTCGATTTCCACCAGCCGCTGCCGCAATTCAGGGTTCAGCTCCGCCTCGGACTGCAGCTGCTCCACCTCCCGCAGCTTCTCGGTAAGCTGCTTTGCTGCTGCACGAGCGCAGTCCCCAGTTTCCCTGCCTCCTCCATGCGCCTCTCAGTGTCCCGCAGGTGCGCTCGATCGCGCGCTTCACCTGCTCCGCGGACGACCCGGGAGCCAAGGCAAACAATTGGGTGTCGAAGTTCGAGTGTCGCAGGTGGGTTGGGCCCGAAGGGCTCGCGACAAAGGGATCGAATGCATCGCCGGTCGCGGAGGCCGTAATGGGCTCATCGGGAGTGAATGAAGTGGTCATCGTCGGCGAAGTCGTCGAACAGGCAGCTGCCGCCCGTCAAGCTACGGATGGGGATACGATGCGAGTTGGGTGCGCAATGCGATGTCCCTCAAGATGCAGGGTCAAACATGAGATTTCCAGAATCGCGTCGCCTCCCCTCAAAAGGAAAAAAAAACAACAAAAAAAGAAGACGAAAAGGAAATGTAATGAGAGTTGTTGTCGTCAAGAATATTGAGCGAAGGGCAAAATGCCAAAGCCACAGAAGATTAGAAGTAGTGATTATGGGCGTAAAGTAAACGAATGAGAGAACAAAGCGAGAGAGCGAAGATGCGGCGTTCGGTTGGCCGCAGAATGTCGGTGGTGGTTGTTGATTATGCAGTGCCTTGCTCGGGTGGGCGGTGTTGACAATAGCAACGCAACGACGCGCCGAGGCAAGCGAATCAGACGATGCAGAAACAGAATCCGCCGAACAAAGAGGACAGCGCGCAAGCCGGTTCAGGCAGGCGCAGGCTGCTACAAATGAAGCTATAAAAGGAAAATAATCGAAAATCGAGGTGACGACAGTCGGGCGAGGGGTAAATGTGAATCCAGCAGCGAGGAAGGCAGGAGTCTGCTGGACGACTCGAGGGATTGAGGGGCGAACAGTCCAGAGCGAAGGGAGCACTTGCTGGCGCGCCCAAGGGAGGTTTTTCGCTGTGATCCTCCCTTGCTGGCCTCAGGCACCAAATGCTGCCTCCTCGCTCCACTATCTCCATCGCCAAGCCATGAGGCTCCGCTGCACGATCTTCCCGAGCGCTTCTCGAAGAGCGCAATCTGCCGTTGCACCCTGGAGATCCTGGAACGATCTTGACAGCTGAATGGACCACAGGAATGAAGCCAACGCAGCGACAACAGTCCGAGGTGAGGCAGCAACTCTTCTTTCTTGAGGTCCGTCTTCCTGAGCGTTCGCTTCTCTCATGCATCGACGGACAGCCCATCGTCGACCGATCTCAGGGAGAGATGCAGGGTCCAGAGTCGCACTGGCCTTGGTCAAATGCCAGACAAGCGGGTCCCTGCTTCTCCGTGACACAAGCCAAAGAACACCGGTTCGCTCCTGAAAATAAGGCTGGGTCTGGGTGGAAGTAACAATGATTTCCGAGATCCACTTCCGGAGATGGAAGAATGCACAAAATTGCCTGGATCCCCAACAGCCTCCGTGCAACTCCGGGCTGGGAATCCCAATCTCGCCCGGGCCGGTCAAGACATTCGTTTGATTCCGACCAGGCGACGTTGCCAAATGGTGCGGCAATCGGCGGGTGGTGGGCCCGGGCTGCGTGCTTGCTCAATACCACGAAGAATCGATGCATCGCAAGCTGGCTGTCGGGGACAGTCAACTGTCGAGCATCTGAGCCTCGCATCGGTTACACCACGTTAACATTCCATTTATTGTGATACACAAGAAGCGCCCGGCCGGAATGAGTGGCGCCATATCTAGAACACCCTTGGGCGGCCTTCAATGAGAATCCCTAGATGCATTGTCGGAGACGGAGTGCGGCCGCCAGGGGAGATCAACAAGCTGCAAGATGACTGCATCCATGTCCGGGCATGAAGACATCCATCGAAACGATCGCGATCTTCTCTGTAATGCGGTGCCCGTCCAACACCCCGCATCCACCCCATCGATCATAAAATCATACAGCCTTTCCAATAAGTCGTGTCCCGTCTCTCATCCATCAGCGCCGCCACAAATTGCATCCAATGCTCCTACTGATACGTCACCATTCCATCCCCATGGCATCCAACCCCGAAATCACCAATCCAAACCCTCCTGCCCTCCGCCCCTCCTCTCCCAAGCTTCCGCACAAGCGGCTCAACAACCGCCCTCTCCGCACCAACCTTCGCCCGTTGCTTCACCCTCGTGTAGAACACCGGACAGTCTTTGCTATCGCAGGGCACCTCCTCGAGGCGCAAACCCGGCACAGGTCTGGCAGACTTTCACCACATCGGCGTACTTCCTTTGCTCCGTGTTCAGCCGCGTCTGCAACAGGGTCATGGTTGTGGGCGGGTCTGATGCGCAGCGGATGCAGAGAGGCAAGATGTCTGCAGGGTCGACCTCGAGCGGGTTGTTGGGCTTGGACATCTTGACGCCGCATGCTATGCAGGAGGCCGAGTTGAGGAAGGATTCGAGCGTCTTCTTGGTGTTGTTGTCGGCATTGTTGTTGAGGGCGGAGAGCACCGAGGTGGTGTCCAAGCGGCGGACTTGCTGCACCTTTGGCATCTCGTCGTACCAGGCGCGGACGTTGGCGCCGACGAGGTTGAAGATCCGCTCAAGGGGAGGGATGATGTTCTTGGAAATGTAGTACTCCGCGTCGAGCGATGCGTGCGGGTTGTTGAGGAGGTCTTCCGGGGCAACGCACCGGTCGATGAGGCGCGCCCCTGGTGCGCCGGAGATGACCACATATGGGACCCGTTCTCCGTACTGGGGCTCTGCACGGGCATCTTCGAGCATGCGCTTCGTGCTGATGAGTGCGCCGGAGGCCCGGGGCCTTTTCCGCTGTAGGTCCCAAGTTTGACTTCCCTGCCGAAGCTGAAATCTCCGATCGAGACGGACCCGCGCATGATCTTGGAGCATTGCGACTGGAAGTACTCCTTGACCTGGCTGAGGTCTGCTGTCTCGAACAGGATCTTGAGCGCCTTCTTCTCGATCTTCTGCTCCGCTGGTGTCCGTCTCGGCGGACTGTCTCGATGCCCTTGGCGTCGAACTCGGGTGTTGCTTGTTCACGGCTCTCGTACTTGTACCCAACTACCGCTTCTTGGCGAGGAGCTCACATGGATGATCACCTTCTCGAACTTGAGCTTAACTGGCCGCGGGTTCATCTTGGTGATCTCCTTGGCGATTTCCGCACCAATGTCGAATGCCTGGTCGCGCGTCCGTCCCTTGAGGTAGACGAACAGGCTGTCCGTATCGCCGTTACACCACCTCGGCATTCCAGCGTTCGACTGAATGGATGTATGCAATGGCCCTCTCCAAGTCTCCCGCCCCGTTTGCACGATGCTGTCCGCAATTTCCGAGCAGGGCATTCTGCCAGAGAACGAAGCAGATGTGTACCCGTATGTGACGTTGGCGAGAAGCTTCAGCGCCAGCTGCCGGTTGTTGAGTAGCTTCTGCAGGGTCTTGTCGTCTTTGTCCTCCTTCATGCCACTTTTTACCATGACTCGAGTTTCGAGGATCTCGGTAAGCATCTTTGCCAGGAGAGACTTCCTGATCTCGGGCTTGACATACATCATTCCGTTAGGAGCGATGTTGATGTTGTCCTTCAGCAGTTTCAGGAGGCCTTCCTCCTCTTGTACTCGGTGAAGCCCAACTTATTTGTGCCGCGCCAGCTGACGACGCGCCTCCAAGGCATGTCGAGTAGCAGTAGTTGTATGCAATCATGACGCTGGGGTACAGGCTCTGGAAGTCCAAGACCAGTAAGGGGTCTGGGTAGAAAGCGCTCTGGGGTTCCATCACCAGGGGCAAAACACTCCAAAAGCATTCTGCGCGCCAACCTGCTTCCTGCTGGGCGAAACCAAGAGGAAGTTCTCGGGCTTGGCAATCCGAAACATGATGGACTCGACCTTGAACTGAGAGCCTCTGGAGAAGACGGAGAAGAAATCCACACCAAGAAGCCTCGCTTGCTCGCTTGTTCGTGGAATCAGCTCGTTCGCCTCCAGAATCTCAATGTCCATGCGTGTTCTTCTGAGATAATATCGCAGGACTTTGCTGAGGTCCCTGGGTCTTCCGCTCAGGTACCAGTCTGTCAAGTTCCGCCAAGAGTAATGCGGGATGCGCCGATGTAGCAGATGCCAGACAACATTCTCCATGCTGTACTGGAGAAGGTTGAGTTCGCCTCGCATAGCCCTCCAAACGTTGATGATGTGTCTGCAGTCACATGGAGCATCGAGGTTGTCTTGAAGCCCCAGCGGTCAGCATCCTTGCCGGTCTTGCCAACAGAATCAGACTTCATGCGCGAGAATTCGCTGCATAGGTCATACTCGTACTTGTGCATTGCCCGTTCGATTAGGTATCCCCAGGAACTGCCGTGAACCTCGTAGCCGGTAAGGATATCCGGATCATGGGTGCGTACAGTCTCCACGATTCTGATGAGGAGGTCGAGCTCGGAAGCCTCTTCGACTACCTCAATAGAAGTCTGACCGCGTATCTGTTTCGCAAGGTAACCGTCTTCGGAAAGAACGATAATGCCAGATATGGTGTCATCATCAGACTGGGTGCCAAAGAGGCACTGTTCGTCAGATCGCAGACACCAGAAGATGCACTGAACCTCGTCCTCTCGGGGTTTGGCACCAATTTACCCCTGCTGTTGACGTGGATCTCCAGGCTCATGATGCTCATGTATTGAGCTCGTGTTGGACGCTGGTTGACTTCTGCTTTTGCGAGTACTTGAAGCATGTGTATTCTTCGGGGTTGCTCCAACTATCTGAGACAGCGCGGCCTTCCGTCCTTGCGTCGGGGATGGTGGTCGAGTAGATCGAGCTTTGCGAGATTTGTTCTTCTTCTTTTCAGCCCACCAGTTGCTCACTTCGGCAATGTTGGAGGTGGCTCGGCCATCCCAACTTCGCAGAGTGCACTCAATCTGCTGCTTTCGGAGGCCAACTCCATCTCAGCCAGGCCGGGGCTCAATCCGGTCTGACGCCAAACGCTGCAGGGGACTGGCCAGTCGGGTCAAAGTCAGGGAGGTATGGGAGGGTATTGCCGTCGATTCGGTACTCCCTCCCAGCGTACTCCCTTGGCCGAGGCGGCACGTCATCATCCTTGCTGTAGAAGGCGCCCTGGTATATGACGTCGGGCAGCCCATAGGACTGCATCGTCGAGCAGCCTCCTTCGCAGAGGGCGGCGTGCTGTTGAGACAAAACATCCTGGATGGTCCACTCCAATGGAGCCTTGGTTGCGGAGGTGGGTCAGGAGATTTGGGTGCTGGAAGCGATGTTGTCCACGCCGATGGTTCCGAGAGAGACGTCACCTCCTGAATGGGCACCGGGGGGTCAAACGACACTTGCTTCTTTGTCGTACCGCCAACTGGGCTGCCATCATTCCTCTGCGAGGCGATCTGCTGGGTGAGTCGAAGAACCGTCTCGGGATCATGAGGATCCTTGACAACAGGGAAGTTGAGCGTCTGGATCCCCTGGGACTTGGCAGAGCTCCCTCTGATGGCGGGCTTCTTGGGTTGTGACGAGGGGGCAGAGGCACTTTTTGGCTCGTCAGTCGTCGATTCGTCGGCCGCCACGCTCACATCAGGAGAGGCAGGCTTGATAGATAGTGGTTGGTGAGGCTCGTGAGGCTCGTCGTGCTCGTCGAACCTCAGTCGTTTTGACGGAGCATCGGTTTCCAGGGCGGGCGGAGGACGTTTCAGGCTACCACGTCTGTCTGCGTCGGGGAGCTCAGGATCGTCACCCTTTCTGGAGGTTAACTCCAACATTGAAGAGTCGGAGATCAGCCCCGTAGGCAGCGGAATGACTGGGCGCTTGCCACGACGCAGCCCGCTGATGCCGAAACCACCCTCAAGACCGCTGATTACCTGCTTCAGATCACTGGTGACCTTCAGCGGTTGTTCATCCAAGTCCGTTGTGTCAGGCAGCCTGTCATCCTCGTCGCCCACAGACACCTTGCCCGAACCAGCAGCTGGCTTCTTCCGGTCTGGCTTCTCAGCTCCCTCCGCTGGCTGGCCCTTCTTCGTCAGATCTTCATCTGAGTCATCGGCAAAGAGCTGTTGTTCCTCTTCGGATACCTCGAGCTTCAGAATGCCCTTCTCATCAACTTGGATGCTGCTCGCTGCCTCTGGATGCTCTTGCAGCAATCTCTGCTCAAGACCCAGGGAAAGAAGCAAGTTCTCCGGAAATAAGTCCTCAACAGATTGTATAGTTGTCTGGATGGCCTCCTCGTTCGGGTCCGGTTCGACGTAGTTGGAGAAAGTGAATTCTGTCCCGTCCTGCATGCTCTCCTGTGCAATCAGTTGCTGGATTTGTCCGCGGTAATCTCCTCGTGAATCCAGCCCGGCGGCTGTGAATGACGCAGGTCCGCAGACATGGGGACCATAACCTCCTGAGGAACGGACTGGCTCCGGGTGTTAACTTGCCCATTCGCTTCTTCCGGCGTTTGGTCTCGTCTCGCCACAGCCCTGCCATACTGTGGACAAGTTTCAAATCTGGTGGGAGGGTGCTCTCGTTCGACGAAGTCGTGATGCAGGAGCCGTTCCTTTACAGCTTTGCGGTTCAGGATGTTTTGGACGCAGATGTCCACCTCGATCGAGCAGTGGCTGACTCGCGGGAGACCCGCTTCATCGGTGATGGTCGCAGGATGGATGGTGTTGCTATCCCAGATTCGGGGCGGGTCATCAGGCCCAGCGGGGTCCGGTACAGGGGCCCGGAATCTGACGTTCTCAGCATCGAGGTAGTCGCAGCCGTATAGGTTGTAGTCGGTCATGAATTGGAGGAGATACTGTAGATGCGCTTCGTAGGGCTGGAATCTCTTGCCCATGATGAGGCCTTGCTGCAGGAGATCGGCCAGGCGGGTCATAACAATGGGGTTGAGCATGTAGATCTTCAGGTAAAGCGATACCCGACATAGAAGCCATAGAAGGGCACACCCTTGACCAGGGTAATGCGAGCGACGAAGCTCTGGGGCTCCCCATACTGGTCCCTTCGGTAATTGATGGCCAAAGCACGGTCGATCGACAGATGCAATCTGAGTATGTACTCGGAGACTGGATGACGTGTAAGAAAGCTCAATCACTGGAGTTTGGTGGAGAGAGTTCCCACCTATTGGTTTGTCCAAGGGCCCGCGATACTCGATGTAGAGATAGGGGAATGCGCCGTGGATGTGCGCACACACCTTTTGGCCAGTCTCGGTCGACCCAAACACGCGGATGATAGGGACCTTTGGCTGCTTCGTGGCCTCCCGGAGATGGGAGTCTTTGCGCAGCTGGGGGTCATATCGCGTTGGAGTCGCTTGATAGTGGTCGATGCAGTTGAGTCGCACGCGAAACACGTCCATGGTGATGACGTTGTCGGAGCCCCGCGTCGCACGGTTGATCGCGGGACCAAGCAATCATTGTTTTATATCCAGAAAGAATAAATAGTTATTCGAAGCAAACCGACATGTCATGGGAGGGATACAGCAGCAAGAGAAAGCGCTTGATTTTATGATCCAGATTCCAGAGACGACGCGTCCGAGGTCCAGGCAATCGCGTCGCAATGAAGCACAAGTCGCCCAAACCACGTGAAACTGGACGCTGGACAAAGACCACAAGCAAAACCAAGCCCACGAACGGCAAATCAAGCCCAAGATAACGGACTTGCCGGGAAGAGCTCGCCAGCCGGAGAATTTCATTGTTGCCTTCCAGTTGCCTCATCTTGGTGAGCCCTCGAAATCTGGGATTTCCCGTATTCAGATCGATCCCAAGAGCTCCACAACGAAGATCACCCCATATAAAATTGGGTTAGGGTTAGAATACGTACATGCTCCAAGCTTGAAAGTTTCGTCCCTTGCTTCATCATGTCGACGACCTACCGTAGCCACCTTCATCCCACTCTCAGCTTTCTCCGAATCTAATTCTGGCCAACTGTGCACCGCAAGATTCCGCCACTTATGCCTGCTCCTCCAAGAAGACCAGCACCGGCCTCCGCCGCCGCCGCTAGCGCAGACAGCGGCTCGGGGGCCGGCGCGGCGCGCAAGGAGGACAATATCTACATCCCCTCCTACATCAGCAAGCAACCCTTCTACGTCAGCGGGCTCGAAGATCACGACGACTCGCTGCAGCATCAGCGCTCGCGCGCCGCCCACGAGGACGAGAACTTCACCTTCGAGCGCGGGGGCAAGAAGACCGGGCCCGCGCGGACGAAATGGGTCAAGGGCGCGTGCGAAAACTGCGGCGCCATGGGCCACAAGAAGAAGGACTGCCTCGAGCGCCGCGCAAGGTCGGCGCCAAGTTCACCGGCAAGGACATACAGGCGGACCGGACGGTGCGGGACGTGAAGCTGGGGTACGAGGCGAAGCGCGATATTTGGGCTGCCTACGACCCGAAGCAGTACAAGGAGGGGTGGAGGAGTACAACCTGATCGAGGAGGCGCGGAGGAAGCTGCAGGGCCAGAATGGCGATAAGAAAGAGGGGGAGGATGTGTACGAGGAAGGGTTCAAGTACGCTGAGGAATCCGAGTTGGGCAAGGACAAGACGGTCAAGCAATCGATGAGAATACGAGAGGATACAGCAAAGTACCTCCTCAACCTCGACTCCGACTCGGCAAAATACAACCCCAAGAAGCGAGCCCTCGTTGACGGCGGCGCAATAGGCGACAAATCTGCGCAGCTCTTTGCCGAAGAAAGCTTCCTCCGAGCGTCAGGGGAGGCGGCCGAGTTCGAGAAGGCACAGCGGTACGCATGGGAGGCGCAAGAGAGGACAGGCGACACATCCATGCATCTCCAAGCCAACCCAACTGCCGGAGAGTTGTTACGGAAAAGGGAGAGCGAGGAGAGGGAAGCAAAGCGAAGGAAACGAGCCGAGATGTTGGCCAGTCAGTACGGCGAGCAGCCTATAGTGCCCGAGGCGTTGAAGGCGACCATTACCGAGTCCGAGACGTTTGTCGAGTACGATGAGGCCGGCCTTATCAAGGGTGCTCCAAGGAAAGCTGCGAAGTCCAAGTACCCGGAAGATGTGTTCATCAACAACCATACCTCCGTTTGGGGCAGCTGGTGGTCCGACTTCAAATGGGGTTATGCCTGCTGCCATTCCTTCGTTAAGAACAGTTATTGCACGGGCGAAATGGGCAAGAGGGCAATCAAAGAGGCAGATGCCTGGGATAAACGGGACGGTCAGGACGGAGAAGGTGCTCCAGAAAGTTCATAATGATACCCTTAGATTGTTGGCACAAGTCACGTCACTTTGCAGCATCCTCTTCACAACTGGACGAGCGAGGGCCCCTAGCGTAAACCCGAATTTGAAGGGCCGGGACACCAAACACGTAAAGGCAAAGGGTCTGCAATAGTAGAGGAGTAAAGACGTTCGATGATTGGTGACCTGCCGGTTGTGTCGTACGTGCAAATCTTGATGCATTCCACTCCCTGACTATTAACGCCGTAAGAGCATGATGCCGAGGTCAAAAGTCCCTGCCCAGACCATTTTTCGTAGCCCGTCCCGTGCAGCCCCAACCATTCCTTTGGTGAAAGCGCCTCAAATTTACTCCTCATCCTCCTCCTCTCCCTCATCACCCTTCTCAGCGGCCTTGGCCTTCTTTCTCCTGACACGGCCGGGGCGGCCACCGCCGAAGGGCGAGGTCAGAGCGAAGTCAATGTGCTTCTGGGAGTCGAGGCGGACAATGAACGAGGGCACGTTGACGATCTGCTTGCCGACGCGGATGTGGCGCTGGCGGATGAGAACGCGAGCGTGGTGGATCGACTTGGCAAGACCCAGCTTGTAGACGAGTGTCTGGAGGCGGCGCTCCAAGAAGTCCTCAGCCTTGAGGGCAAGGACGTAATCGAGCTTCATGCGAGACTCATCGAGCACACCGACGCGGACGAGGCGGCGAATGAGGGCATTGCCCTCGAAGAGGCGCTTGGGGTCCTTCTCGTCGAGGGTGAGAAGCTCACTTTTGAAGAGGATGTCAGCCATCATTTCCAAACTACCAACTCCTAGAAAGGTCAAAGTTCACTTACCGGGCAGCACGACGGATCTTGGACAGGGTGAGGAGCACACGCCAGACCTCACGCTTGTTCCGGAGACCATACTCGCCGACGAGCTTCAGCTCGGAGTCCCTGGGGTGCCGAGAGTCAGTCCATGATCACAATCGACATAAGCAGAGGCAAGCTGCTGCTCAGTGGCCGGTGATATTGCGAGCATGCGGACGAAACGACATTCTGTCGAAACCGACGCGCAGAGGCTGCAATCGAGGAGAAATAAAAACCAGAGTCAAACGCACAAACGAGCGGCCTCGAAGGGACGACGCGGGACCTTGGCGGTCTTGGAGTACGAACGCGGCGCCATCTTGTCGTTGAGGCTTTCAAAGGTTGGTCGACCGAACGGAAATTCGTCAAAGCTGCGTTCAACTTAGAGGTTGAGAAAATTGGAGGAGGGTCCGAGGGGATTTGTGGTGGTCTGTGCGTATCGCTTTCAGTTTGCCCTAACTGATAACGGATTGCCCCGAGCACTGCACCCTGCTTAGTCACCCGCCTAGAGATCCCGACTTGGATTTGCTCCCACACAAAAATCCCCAATTTTTGCAGCCCGCAGCATCACCGTCTTCGACATATCGATCCACGCCGACACACCCAGCAAACAGGCAAGATGGGTCACCCCGCAGGTCTCCGTGCTGGTACGAGATACGCCTTCTCTCGGGGTTTCCGGGAGAAGGGTATGATCAGGCTCTCGACCTACCTTAGGCAGTACAAGTACGTTGGCGCGTTTTGTCGGAGCTGGACACGGTAACAGATGGCTGATTGGCAACAGGGTTGGCGATATTGTCGACATCAAGGTCAACGGTGCTGTCCAGAAGGGGTAAGCGACAATCCCTGAATGCTTCACAATTGAGGAGGATGTAGCGGGAGCAGTGGACATGGGCGACGCCAGAGCGCGAAGCTGCACTTAAGGGCCGCATGGAGGTTCGCAAGCAGAATACTGACTCTGGACAACACAGTATGGCCCACAAGGTCTACCACGGCAAGACCGGCGTCATCTACAACGTCACCAAGTCGGCTGTCGGCATCATCATTTACAAGAAGGTCAAGCACCGGTACATCGAGAAGCGCATCAACGTCCGGATCGAGCACATCCAGCCCTCGCGGTCACGGGAGGGTTTCCTTCGTCGTGTGAAGGAGAACGCTGAGCTCAAGAAGAAGGCCAAGGCCGAGGGCAAGCCCGTTCAGCTGAAGAGGCAGCCCGCCATGCCCCGCGAGGCCCGGACGATCTCCATTGTCGACAACAAGCCCGAGACGGTTGCGCCGGTTGCCTACGAGACCACGATCTAAGGGGCTCTTGGGTGTGGTGCTGGATTCGGTGGGGTTAGGCATGGCTTGCTTCTTTCTCTCTGCATGGGGTTCATCGCGTTCGGCACGGAAGGATCTCCTGCATGGAATTGGTCTGGGATGCGGGAGTGCTCATAGGAATCAAAATACCAATGGCATGACCAACAAGGGGCTCGCAGGAGCTTGTTCATCCGGCGTGATGCAACCGTGAAGCGCAGCCCGGGTCCTGCGCGGTCAGCAGCCTGGTCAGAAGCCATGCCTACAGAGACATCACCTGTCTCGGACTCAGACGGGTACCCTGGGCTTGCTCTGGCCCAGGGCATTGGGCCCACGGGGGCAACAAGATAGAGCAAATGCAATCAAGCGAGAAGAAGCAAACCGTTTCTCGTTGGCCTGGATGTGAAATCGTGCTCAGCCAAACTACAATCCAAGCCTTATCGCGATCATGGTTCATCCAATGACGGAGTTCGATGCTGCCCCCAGAAGATAGGTGGGTAGTTGTTGGGTACAGACCATGCAGACTTAAATCCCTTGGCTCTCTGTGCCAACATCCCGCTGCATCTGCCTGGTGGTGACTGCTTGAGTTGGGTCCCTTCCCCTGTCTTGTTCAGCCTTGCCAGTTGACTGGCAAGGGTCTTGCTTGGACAGTGGCGGGGCAGCTGATTCAGCAGCCAATTGGGACAGCGCGTGGAGCATGACCCCGAACAGTTCACGCTGTGGCTGACGCAACGTCCCTCCACGGTTAACTGGGACATGTGCCGTTTTGTTGTCTGTCATCAGCGTACGGCGAAGCAGCATGGTTGGTGCGTCCGAAACCGAGCCTCATCCCATGATCCCGGCCCTGTGTCTCTCGTAAACAGATCGCCTACACAGTAAACCGCAGGATCGAAGCTTGGATTGCCCGCTGGATCGATGCGCTCGCAAGCTACCGCTCCGTCGGGCAGGTAGCAGAGTCGACTGTCTAGCACTCTGCTGCCGCTCGCAAGCAAGCAACCGGCGAAATGAGCTGGGCTGCCTTCCTGCTGGCATACCTTTTCGGGGGCCTCACGTTTCTCCCTCTTCTGGTTTTTGTCATCTTAGTTCACGCCTACGTTGCTTTCCCGTACCGCGAAAGTGCCGCCACCTCCCAGGCCCCAGCCGGCGACGATGACCTGGTCCAACCCGGCGATGATCTCGAACCGCTCAAGGCCGCACGGAAAGATAAGGTCAAGGCAAAGCCGGTCCATCATGAGCCAGATGTTGCGGCCGGGTACTTCGCGGTCTGCCGCGAGTACACTCCGATGGGCATCAATGCAAAGCCAATCGAACGCTCCACACCCGTCGGCTCTGCCACGGTAGCGGCGCCCAGCCCCAGTGTCTACCAGACCATGTATCGCAGCATCTTCGACCGGAAACAGGCACCGGGCCCATTGGACAATAAGAACGGCACCAGCCAGCGTCCGAAGAAGGCCGGGAACGTCTTCTACGTAGTGTTAAGGTACGTTCATGCCCTCCGTACTTGAGGTCGGGCCTTCTCCTGACAGACCTGATAGACACGGTCACCTGATGCTTTTCGACGATGACGAGCAACTCGAGGTCCGCCATGTCGTATCCTTGGCCCATCACGAAGTCAGCATATACTCAGGGGAGCCGGTAACACCGGAGGGAGAGCTGTGGATCAAGCGCAACGCCATCTGCCTCTCGCGGCGTGCTGACGGCTCGGAAATGGGGCCGGACAGCCACCTGTCCAAGCCCTTCTACTTGTTTCTCTGAGAACTGCTCCGCGAAAGAGGACTTTTACTTCGCTCTTTTGCGAAACCAGGAGCAGACTCTCACGATTGAGACAAAGTACCAACCCCCATCCAATTCGACGTCAAGAACATCATCTCCCTGGTCCAGAAGCTGCATTCGTCGGAGGAACACATGCAGACCAGGTGGCTGAATGCCATGATCGGGGGTGTTCCTGGGTATTCACAAGACCAAGGACATCGAGAACTTCATCAGGGAGAAGCTCACGAAGAAGATCTCGAGGGTCAAGCGGCCAGCTTTCTTGTCCAACATAGCGATCAGGTCTATCGACACGGGCGCGTCCGCTCCGTACATCACAACCCTCGGCTGAAGGACCTCACGGTCGAAGGGGAGTGCGGGATGGAGGCAGATGTGCGTTATACGGGCAATTTCCGGCTGGAGGTCGCAGCAACCGCTCGCATTGATTTGGGCTCTCGTTTCAAGGCCAGAGAGGTCAACTTGGTCCTTGCTGTTGTTCTTCGGAAGCTGGAAGGGCACGCGTTGTTCAAGATCAAGCCCCCGCCCAGCAATCGCGTCTGGTTCTCCTTCCAGCAAATGCCCAAGGTGGAGATGACTATCGAGCCCATTGTCAGCTCTCGCCAAATCACGTATACGGTCATCCTTCGCCAGATCGAGAACCGAATCAAGGAGGTTATTGCGGAGACGATTGTTCTGCCGTTCTGGGACGATACACCCTTCTTCAACACCGAGCACAAGAAGTGGGGGGCGGGATATTCCACGATGACACAGTGAAGCCACCCGTTGGCCGCGAAACCGCTGCTGCTCAGGAAGGAGACCTGGACAGGTGGAGCGCCTGGAGGAAAGTCATGGGATTCAGGAGTCCGACCTTCCCCATATCGAGAAGGCCATAGCACACCTGTGCTCGAAAAGAAGGCCTCGACGAGCTTCTTCGGAAAGAAGCTCTCGAACAAGGCGAGCAAGACGGACTTGTCGTCATCCCCCTCTACGTCGTCGACCAGCATTGAGATCAAGAACGAGCCGAAGACTGAGATCAGCTCCCGCCTCCCCTGATTTCCGCCCCCTTCGCCCAACCTTTGTCGCCAACCGTGGGAACTATAGCCGCCAAGGTAGATCAGTTCAGACCCTCGTCCTCACCGCCGAACGGGAGTTCGGCCGTGTCGGCCATTGCGACATTATCAGCAAAGTCGCAGGCTTTATCTCCCCCTCAAGCACCGAACCCCAACGCATTCAAGCCCTATATCACATCAAAGTCAGCCCCACTCATCTTCCAGCTCGTCTCAAGACGCCACGGACACAGAGAGGGACACAGAGAAGACCCCGCAGGGCCGCCGAAACACTGTTTCGTCCAGCGGGAGCCACGGCGACAGCGGATCCCATTCCCCGACATTATCTGCCAAAGGTTCGGTCCGCAGCCAGCAGAACCCCATCTCAAGAGGCTTCTTTGGCCGGCGCGAGACAGCATCCTCGATGTCTTCGGGGACAAGCTCCCACAGCGCAAACGAATCCCAGAAACGGAATGCTCTCAATGCAATGGCCAACGCCGCGGCGTCTGCCAAGAGGTGGGGTTTGAATGCCTTCCAACGTCGCGGCAACGATGAAACTCCCGCAAGCCACAGCCATCCGAATGAGAGCACGTCTACACTTGACCTCAGCCAGCCGATGGGACGCGGACAACCCCTACCGCCACCTGGTACTCCTCTCCCGATGCCTGAGAAAAAGACGCCAACTGCGCCCATTCAAGTTCCCAAGCGGAAGCCGATCCCTTCACCATCAGTGGAGCGGCACAACGAGCACACAACGCGGGCGAGCGAGCGTCGCCCAGTGCCGCCTCCTCCGCTTCCCAAGAGACGTCACTACCAACCCGAGCCAGAGGGCGATGAACACAACATGCTTGTGGTTGCTGCCCCAATGGACTCGGAGCCGACCACTCCGCGGAGTGCGCGCATAGTCCGTCATATGTGCAGCCGTGGGTCGAGGACGTTGAAGACTCTGCTGATGCTCCTTCATCAGCGAATGCGGATCACAAAAATAGGCTCTGATCATACAGGATCAGAAGCATCCTCGCTATTGGCAGCCAACGAGGGGAGCCAGACAGTGGTTGTCGCTGGGACACCGGAGTCTACTATTGATGATGAGGATTACTCAGCGTGGATGGATAACGCCGGACCTGAGCCAGAGAGCCCTCGGCCAGTGCACAGGGCGCCAGTACACAACAGGCTTGATGATATTTGAGCTTTCTGCATGGAGTCTAGGGGCTTGGGGGAGTTACGGTATTGAGGAATCACTGGGTACATGAGCATCCCGGAGGATTGATTATTATACGGGGAGGCGGGGCGTAGTACGGCATCATTATGGATTGGCTTTACATATCTCAATGGAACATATCTCTGTGGGAAGGAATTTTTTTCCTTTGCGTGACTGTTCAAAACGTAATCTTGCTGGTATGATATGCATGCCAGAGTGTCTCCAGTTCCTCACCAAGTCCAGAGCGATCAGGGAGTGCAAGGTAACAAGTGCCTTCTCCTTGCGAGAGTAGGTAACCGTACCCGGAGGATACGATAAACTTGACTCTTTTTCGCCCTGCAACCACAATCTACCATTCTTCCATCGCTTACCTGCACAAGCAGACCAAACTAGGAGAAACAGAGATTACAGAAGACGCCAAAACTATATTGACGTAATATAAAGGGACTGGTGGCACTTTCTAGATCGAGAATTTCCCGCCTTTCAATTTCTTATTGTATCGTCGGGCAGCCCAGTCCCACAGTTCAGGCTAAAGGAGGCTGAAGGCCGCCCGAGCTTACGAGGCGTATGCCTTACTGAAACCCATCAATAGAGAAGCAAATCCCTGATATGGCGCGAAGGTTATTTATCATTTGTAGGATTCCAGGCTAGAACATACTTGTTTCCAACACGTGCAGCCTGATCAGACGGCTTCTCCGGGTCGGGACGATTCTCAACCTTGTTCAGGGGTGGGGAACCGGGATGCATTTAGACCCAGGCTTCCGCAAAGAACGGAATAGATGATACTTTGAGTTTGATGCTTCCGCCATATACCCGTCCAACCGAGTCAGAGACGATTATCCCTGGACCATTAAGAATTGTGTTCTATTCCTCAACATGCCCAAAGAGGACAAGGGCAGAGATGTTCCGCAGCTGCCTCCGGTAACATGGGAAACGGTGAGGGAACAGCAACAGTGGGTGCAATTCATCCCTTAGTCTCGCAGAACATGCAAGGTACCCGAGGACCTCAGAAGCCTCCTGGAAGGGGCTTAGAGCAGTCTCGGTCCTGAACGTCAGGAGAAGCACGGATCGGTGATGGCGGCCCTCTCATGGATTGGCATATAATGGCCCGGGGGATCTTGTTCTGCTTGGAAAGGAGGAAAAGAGGACTAGACTTCAACCGCGCTGTTCGTCACGCATACCCAGACGCGTCCTGCCTAACGACACCCCTGACGATCCGCAAACCTGGACTTCCGGGTATGCTTGAACGCCGCAATCTCACTCCCAGTTGGCTGGCTGAAAGGCAAACAAGCACCTTCCGCAATGAAGCTTGCCCTCTCGGCTCGGCTCGGCGTCGCCAGCCTTGGCGTGGCACAGGACTCGGATGCCCTCTTCTACCCAACAGCGACGCGGACGATCCAAAACCGCGGGTGCAACAAGTCATGGGCCTTCTCAGACTGAACCTTCCAGCACAACATCTAAAACCCTTGCGGATGTCCCTCGACGCTCCCCACGTCCACCCTCATCGGCCCCTTTGCGAGATTGACTGCCCTTACCGAGGGTGCAGCATCGACATCCGCACGCTCCCCCTCCCATGCCCAACTATCCCGCTCACCACAGGCTCAACCCGCCGCACAGCACAAGCAGGACCCCGACGGGCGTCATCCCAAGCATCGTCAGGCTTCGGCCGAGGTCGCGCAGCACCAGCTTCCGCACGCCGTGTCCCAAGACCACCCGCACGAGACTAGTCCGGCCGACCTGCCCCACTATCCGATGCCCTCCGCCAACATGCCAGGTCCAGACAAGCCTGGCCGTGCCCTGCGGGTGCAACGCCGGGGACGGTACTCTACGTCATGGGCTGCGCGACGGCGTGTCCGGAGGGGAGTCTAACCCGGACCGCCGCGACGGTAGTGGTGCCTACTAGGGCGCAGAAGCATTTCGAGATGAGGAGGATGTTTGAGGTCCTGGCGCGCCGGGGATAGGGGGAGGGGAGTGGTAAGGCCGATTGAGTCTGTCGTTACCTCGACTTTGTGAAGCGGTGACCGATGCTCTTTGTGTCGTGGCTGCCATTTCGTGGGTGAGTGGGTGGCCCAACGGAGGGTGCCGATCTGCGCGCCAAGCCGCGAGCCGGCAGTGGCCGTGGTGGGGCCAAGACCAAAGCTACTGCTTGGCAGGGCATCTGGTTGGACGACCTGGGCTGGCGTGCCCCTGTGACATCATGCTGCAATGGCTATTGGCGGCCCCGCAATGCCAGCCGATGGCCTCGACCACGAACTGCGGGCGTTTGGGGGGGAATTGGATGTGCCAGCCGATAGCTAGCTGTAAACCTTCGTCCGGAATGGGAAGTGCCTTGGGCTTGTTTCCTTCTTTCCTAAGAGGCGGTGACTGCGAGAGTCGGCGAGTATCAACAGTTTAAAGTATCAAGTGTTTACTTTCTGGATACCTTCAGTTCTGTCCCATTGTTTGCCCTTCCCCTGCTTCTTTAACGAACCCACCTAGTTGGAGCTTGAATCTCTGCCTCCTCCCTCCATCATGACGACTCGGTATCGCGTTGAATGTTCGTAATCCCAGTTACCATCCGTCGGCACCAAAGCTAATTCGATTACAGACGCCCTCAAGACTCACCGGAGAGACCAGTTCATAGGTACATATCCTCGTCCGAGGCTGTCATTCTTTGTGCTCCCTGTGCTCCGTGTTGGCGGCAGTGATGCATCTTGAGTCCGAAGATGAGCCAAGATGGTCACTCACCGCCACGAACCCAATAGAGAGCATCCTCCAACGAGAGATTGGGACCGCAGTTCATAAGATGACGACCATGCTGCGATACCGGAACATTGCTGACCAGCACAGAATGGATCAGGGCCTGCTGGCAGTGCCATTTGTGCTCTATTCCCAGCCTAATGGCGTCTTCGAGGGAGAAGGCATGGCAGCAGCCTTGCTCAGGCTCGAGAAGAAGCCCACCGGAGGTACAGCGAGATCTGCCGCGATGTTGAGCTCATGATCGATGACCACAGTAAGCAGCATGCCCCCCTGATCTGCCTGAACAATCCAAGCTGATGAAATCGCAGTTGCCCACCAGAACAACGCCGAGAACCCATTCCCGTCAAAGCTCAAGCTCTTAGTACCAAGCATCGGGCCCTTCTTCACCCGCTTACCCATAGAAGCTGCGTTCAAGTTCCAGGATCGCAAGCGCTACATCTCGTCCCGCCGCTTTGTCTCACCCTCCTTCAACGATGTCCGCCTAATTCTCAACTCGGCCCAAATCATGGCCGTGACAACGTACGGCACCCTGCAGCTAGCCACGTTCGATGGCGACGTGACCCTCTATGACGACGGGCAGAGCCTCGAGCCCGACAGCCCAGTAATACCACGCTTGATCGGTATATACATCCACTTCCAACACCTCTCCCACCTCTTCTCTGCTCATCACTAACCCTCCCCCCCAAAAATTAAGACCTACTCCGCAAAAACGTCAAAATCGGCATCGTCACCGCCGCAGGCTACACCACCGCCGACAAGTACTACGCGCGCCTGCACGGCCTGCTGGACGGCATCGCGAACTCAGCCGACCTCACGCCCACTCAGAAACAATCCCTCATTATCATGGGCGGCGAAGCCAACTACCTCTTTGAGTTCTCCCCAGCCTCGCCGCACCTCCTCTCGCCCGTGGCCCGCCACAAATGGCTCACCCCGGAGATGGCTGCCTGGGACGAGCGGGACATTGCCCAGCTCCTGGACGTGGCCGAGGCCGCGCTACGGGACTGCATCAAGACGCTGAACCTCCCCGCGGTGCTGATGCGCAAGGACCGCGCGGTGGGCATCGTGCCGGACCCGCCCGAGACGCGGATCCCGCGCGAGTCGCTGGAGGAGACGGTGCTGGTGGTGCAGAAGATCCTGGAGCTGAGCAGCGTCGGGCGGCAGCGGCGCGTGCCGTTCTGCGCCTTCAACGGCGGGCGCGACGTGTTTGTGGACATTGGCGACAAGAGCTGGGGCGTGACGGTGTGCCAGCGGTGGTTTGGCCACGGCGAGGAACGCGGCGCGATCAAGGGTGATAACACGCTGCACGTAGGTGATCAGTTTCTGAGTGCCGGGGCCAACGATTTCAGGGCGAGGAGCGTGGGCACGACGGCGTGGATTGCGAGTCCGGCTGAGACGGTGGATTTGTTGGATGAGTTGGCTGAGCTAATGGGGAAGAAGATGTCGTGATGCTTTTCTGAACAGGAAGGATGAGGGGCTGGCTGAGAGGTAATCATAAATAAGGTAATGTGTGTTAGCGCGCAGGAGAAAGTTCACAGCGCAGACTTGGAGCTTGGACATGGCATGGCAGCATTCTTCGCCATGTGATATCCATTCTTATTACTGACCTTGAATGGCCAACCCTGACCACGCTCCCAAGACGGGCGGTGATGCATCTGTCGCTGTTGGTTACAATTTATCTGTACAACTCCGTTTTCGTATGTTCCAAACCGAATAGACCGTCTGTCCTAAAGCACGCCTCCTCGCCAGCTTGTCCTAAAGACAGAAAAAAAAATGGGTATTTGATACTGTCGGCAACGCAGGACTGAAACAAACAAACAAAAAAAAAAAAAAAAAAAAGGAAAGTGGGCGAATGATTTTTAAACCTCCCTGCCCGAAGGCATCGATGCCCGTCACAATTCGCCAAACGACCTTCCTTCGCTTCCTTGTATGCACCCAAACTCCAGCTCACCCAATCGCCCATATCCCCCATCTAAGTGTTAATTTTATGAAACGCGGTGTCCTCCTTTTTCACCGATGCGATGAATAGAAAAAGAAGAAAAGAAAAGAAAGAGGCAGCCAGTCGAGTAGCTGGGCGGGTATGTAATATGCGACAAAACAAAAGAACCCAAAAATCGAAGGACTGAAGACAAAATGCCTCCCTACTTGGGGCTGTCGCCGCCGCTGCGGGACGGTTTCGGCGCCTCCCCAAAGGGCAGGCCAAAGTTCAACGTCTTCTTCAGCTTGAGGGGAACATCGAAATCCAGACCACTCTCTACTTCGGGCTCACTCCTCGCGCCACTGCTCCCGCGGCCCGAAGCACTGCTGATGCTAGCCGTGTCTTCCTTTGTCGAATCCGAGCGTTGGCTCTCTTCCTGATGATAACCGGACCCTGCCTCTCCCGCCCCTGCCTTGCGCGGCTCGTCCGACTTGTCGACATCATCTTCAGGGCGGGAACCTTGCAGAACAGCAGGCAAGGCCGCATGATCATCCTTACTGACCTGCTCCAACTTCTGGTTCAGCGTCTTGAAGAAGGCCTCGTCATGTATCGGCATGTTCCTGACCATCAGGGGGCCTTTGAGTGGGCGATCCTCGCTGGGCTCAAAAGTGGCCTCGGGATGGTCGTCGGTTGGCTGATCATGTCGTTCCGCAGCCTTCGGGGAAGCCCCGTTTGAGTGCGGTGCCTCGGATGGATGATCGATTTCACGGGCCGCAGCCACATCGTAGCTGAATGCACCACCCAGCGGCACGGTCGGGGTGCTATCGCCGCCGTTGCTTCCTGGAGTCGCCGTCCCTGAAGAACAGTGACGGTTCCCAACGACGAGAGGGAATGGCTTGGTGTATGACCGGCGTGCATGATGAGGCGGTCTGCTTCCTCGGCTGCCAGAACCTGCAGAGTCTGCGCTTTCTTCTTCTTCCCCTTGAATTGTTCGGCGTCCCGAGGAGGCGAGCCCGCAGGACTAGGCGTTCCCGACCCTCTGGGCGCCCCAACATCTGTAAGGTGGCCTTCTTCACGGTAGTAGCCTTGAGCGGGACACCTTCCAGCTCGGGGTCGATTTCCTTGATGTCGATGACCTCGACAGGGCCCTCCTCAGCACCGGTTTCGGTAGGCGGTTTGAGGAAATCCGAAGTTGGAGCACCCAATGCGCTACCTGCTTCCTCAGCCTGTGTTGCTGGCTGGGCGGTTCCTTGCGAGGACTCGGAGCTCTGCGTGCTCGATCGTGACAGTTCCCCGGTGCCGCCCCGAACATGGCACTCGGATGAGAAAGTCCTCGAGAGTGGGTGAAAGCCCTTGATAACCGGCGGGGTGCCTCTTCCCATAGCCAAGATCTGCAGCCTCAGCCAGTGGATCTCGTCCAGCAGGCGCGCCTTCTCCTCCTCCCATTCGGCGCGTTCCTCCTCCATCAGAGCCCGCTCTTCCTTGTAGACTTCCTCTGCTCGCTCTCGATTTGCTTCCAGGTACTTTCGCTCTGCCTCCCATGCTTCCCGCATCCGGGCGTTTTGTTGGGCGAGGCGCTGAATCATTTGCACGTGAGGGTGCGTTGGTAGCATCGGCGGAGACGGATCGCGGGTGGCCGGTAGAGACCGAGCAGATAGGCGGTATCGCCATGTCGGCTACCGGATTCAGTCCGTTGGTTGGCATGGCGCCAACCGCAGGCGACCGCAACGCGGCCCCAGCCCCATTCGGAGACGCAACGACATCTTGTGTTCTGGGCGAGAGGACGCTCGATCGGTACTGTTCGACCTTGGATTGTCGGGCTTTAACGGCTGGTAGGTTGTACGGCGAGCGCGCCGAGGGAGCTGGTGGAGCGAGACCTCGAATGCCGGGAGATAGCGGAGAGTATATCTGGCCACCTCGGGGTTTCTGACGGCCTGCGCCATTGGAGGTATGGATGGTGGGGACAAATTTGTTTGGTGCACAACCTGGAATTGGGACGTGGTCGAAGTACCCAGATACGCCGCGGGGCAATGTTAGAGGCGAGATGATGGTCGAAGCCGAGTCGCTGGCGAGCTTCGGAAAGGGGAATGCGCGCTTCGCTATCGGTCTGACCCGAAGGCCAGAAAAACTCAGATGTCGACTTGGCCATGATGACGGGACTGCTCTCAGGGAGGGTGTGATTCACGCTGCCGGGCTCATTCCCAACGGGGCTTGGCTGATATTTGTTTACACCCCGCGCTTTCAGATGGAGTTCTTTATATAGGTCGCTCAACACCGTGCCTGCGTGGCAGGGTAATTGCTGTCCGGAAGGCTCGAAGTTCGGAAATTGGCATGAAGCTTCAGCGGACGGGGACCTTGGACCGTCTTGGCCCGTGCCTCGGGGCATTCGCTACGGATGATGCAGGGCGATAGCAGATATTGAGGTGTGAGCGTGGCCGGTATGGTGCAGGGAAGAAGGCATTCGATGGTGTCGGCAGATAGAGGACTGCAGTAACAGATCGGAGTCAAAAGTTTGTGGTGCGGGACAGTTTTTCGGGCCCGTGGAGGGGAGGGACCAGACGTGGCAGCGGCAGCCTCATCTCCCTGCAGATGGATTGGATGCAGGTGCTTGTGACGATGACGAAATGGGCCACTCTCAGCCAGGCAGGGAAGCCGGGGCGGTGAATCGGCATCCGCTTCCCAATCAGGCTGTTCGCATACCCCATAAATGACCCAATTCAGACGCAGCCTTGAAGCTGGTTGGTCCAGAGGAAGCCACGACCCCAAGCGGCGCCGACTGGCACGAACCGAGTTTCGTACTGTGGTCAGGCATCCTATGAGTAACTGACTTTTCACTAGAATGAAGCCTTGGGCATCTTTTCCCCGTCGTTTTCTCTTACAAACCTGGTGATGCGCTGGCACTATATACGCTGCTATGCGCCATTGCCGCCTCGGCACAACCCGGAATCCTTGCTGCTTCTTCGGCTTCCCCAAATAAGGCCATGCCACGCTATCCCCAAATCGTCCCCTCAGGGTCCAGAACCCCTGAACGGCTCGGCTTGGCATGATCTAGCTGCGGCGCCAAGCATCTGCATTCTCGATCTTGTCAACTCCAATGTTGAGTTGCTGTCACGGGGTTCTTGCCCTGAACTATACCCCAGCATAACTCCATGCCCAGCAATGCAAGGGGCAATGGGCATTCTGCGCATGTCTGAATCTGAAGCACCGCCGTTTTCTCTGGCGAGATATTGATGAAATAGCATCACATGTTGCTGGGGGGAGTTGAGTCAGGGCAGCGCGCAATATCCTCAGCAGTTTCCGCCGAGATCCCTGCTGCTAACATGCAACCCAACCAAAAAACAGTGGGGTATCATGATGTCTCTACTACTCAAACTACAATACTAGCTCCTCCTTTTCCTTTTTTCATTCTTGCAATAGTCTATTTAACGCCGTGATATGGTCGAGAACTGCTTCACGAAGAGTTATTGGCGAGGCGTTTGCTTCAGTCCGCATTCACCACAGATCATGGGCCTGCCAACACACTCTGTCAGCTAACGGTACCAAGACAAAGAGCGCAGTGGAGATGGAGGTGCGCAGTATCGTTCCTCAAATGCGGTGATGCCTGGCTGTTCGTGATCCGGTATTCGGGACTGTATTATTAGTTTGCCTTTTCCCAGAACAGAAAAGAAGAGACCGAACCCGGGCCATATCAGTGATTTGATGCTAGCCACCGAAAGAGGCCACATAGAAAATCTCGCTATAGCTGGTATTAGTCATTAATATTGAGTTAGGACTTGGTCATGCTTACCTGCGTAAACTCGCATATGACTTTGAGTAGAACTATGATTGACCACCCGCACGTACGGCAACCTTGGCTTCTGTCTTTTATCAAAAGAACTCGATACCGTATGTAGGAGAAAGTGCTACCGGCTTTGCAATGTGTAGATTGAGACGGTTACGAAAGCTCATGCACACTGCTTTGCTGGTAGTGGCCGTGGCATCTTGGTCAATATTTATCTCGCACCATAGCTTGGCTACTTCTGACTTTCTGTTTTTCGTGGGGCTCTTGACTGACCCACCATGAACGCAAGACCGGTAGTATCAAAACAGAGCAACATGTCCGAGCGAGACATGAGAGAAACGGGCAAGTACCTCCTCAATTCTTAGCCTCTGGGCTGCAAGTAATCGTGGGCTTAAAGACAACACGCGAATAGGGATCAACATCATCGAGTCAACCACAGATGAATCACATTTGTTATGGGCACCCCAAACGCTTATCCCGTATGTTTCAACGATGCCGACGTCTAGAATGAACTGCTATGCCACCTCTCTAGCCATAGTTTGACTATGCAAAGTAGTCGTCAACCTTTGGACAGCTGTGTAGTCAGTGCTGAATACCGGCGCTTCTCTGTTATCTGCACCGAATGAGCAGGCTTTTAACACCTCTGGACTGCTCAAGGAGTCTTTAATCCCGAGTCTTGGATGCAGGTCAGACTTGTTAGCAAAACGCAACTTTCCTGGATGAAGTACGCGCAGCTCACGGATGATATGTGGGACAACCTGTGCTTCGAACTGGAAGCAAGGGAAAGGGAAGTCTCCCAAGCCAACCATTGAGGTTTAGGGGCCTCGGCGGGAACCAGAGCCGACATGAAGAGACCAGGTGATGCCATCTGCGGGCATCAGCTGTTTCAGTGTTCTGCTTTCCAAGTATCGAGTCGAAATTTTGCTATGACCATACTAGTACCACTATCGCATTTCCTCCACAATGATACACGAATGACGGCATAGGCGTGCTCAATAGTTCTACTGTGATAATCTCAGGGATCTCCGTATTCCAAGCTGTAGTAATATGGGTCAATGGGGTGAAGATGCCGGGTTAAAACCGTTCCTTAGATCTTTAGCATTGCCTACTTTAGGACTTCGAGACTGGGAATGGAGGTTTTAATTACCGGCTGCCCAGCTGTGTTACAAAACTAACTACTTATCGGTGTAGAAGTTGAATCCGGACAGGAGACTCGAAGTCTCTGATTCCTTACTTCTAATATTGAGATGCTTGAGCATAAGTATATTTCTCTTGAACATTCGGGTTGAGTTCTAATTCTGCCTTTGGAAAGTTGTGATCATCAATTACAGAACTCACATTGTCACTTAGCTAGGATCGTGTTTCTCCAAGCATTAGAGTTCATGTGGAGTACTGTTTCTCTCACTTCCCTTTCCAACATCCATAACCCCCCATAAAAGTTTCGTTGCTGGTGCCATCCATTGCTTGATATGGATGAGCCTGAACGTAACCCAGCAAGGAAGTAGTCACTGAGTTATCTGCGCCTTGCTTCCTTGGAAGATCTCAGTTTCAATTCCTCGAGATTCAGCTTGATGGAAATACTGAATGCCAACTTGGCGTCCCTCGCCGTTTTCAGAGTCAGTTAAGCATGAATCAATGAACATGCCATAAGGTAGGGAAGACATCAACCTTTAGGCCATGGAGACCTGCGGTCACAGGCCTATCCATGGAAGCACCGGATAAGAGGTTCTAAAAGCCGGCAACAATGACGAGGCTAGGGTGATTATTGTCCAAAGCAATGCTTGCTGGGTCACAGAGCTCTTGGGTATTCTGGGCTTTCAAGCTATCACTTTCCCTGTATGCACGCAAGGTACACCTTCTCGCCCCATCCGGCGATGACTTCCACCAACAGTCGCCCACGTGGCAATCCAAAGAGCCATCATCAGCCAGGATAGAGGAGGTTACTTCGTAAAATGAGCGACAATGCACAATGCCTTCTCGAACAAACCGTGAGAAAATGGGTGGAGCCGCTCCGGCGGCGCTGCAGACAAAATATGGCCGTCCCGAACGTGGCAACGAGATGTTGCTGTCTCACTTTCCATAGGTCGGCACTTGCGCAAAAGCCCATCCCCTTCGCTGACGGTCCATCAAGCCAACGAGCCTCAGCTTACATCCGACATTCCGGCGGTTTGTTGCCACCCTCGCCCACTTGTCGTCACCGACCCCGAGACTCTCGGGCGAAACTCGATGCAAAACGCAATCACCACCGAGAAATGGAGCGGTCACCGGGGCTCCATCCGACTCCATAACGTAATTTCAGATACCGCCGAATGGATACCATCCACGCCCACGAAAGAGGAATCCCGAAGACAGGGGCCCCCCCAAAGAGCACATTGTCTTTCCTTGGCGATGGAGCCTCATCAACGCTCATCTCAGCCAGCTAAATGCGTGCCTTGGTTGGCTCGGGAAGCTCCGAGGAGATTTGGGAGATTCGGGCCCGGAAAAGTCGGCACATGCGAAATAAAGAACATGGGATGGCTTGAAGCGGAGCACGGTCCACGCGGAAGGGGGTCGCCGGCTGTTTACCAATCACCGTCGACAATGGCAGGTGGTCTCGCGACATCGGCTCTACGGCTGGTGGGCGAAACGCCACCTTTCGGGGAATGGCATGGCGTTTGGTGTTTTGCTTACATTTTATCATTGTGGCCCCGTTCCGTCTCCACGGGTCGCACCGAGGACTGAAGGGTGATTCTGAATCCGGTGAAGCGGATCCAGCCAATTGTGGGTGTTGCTTTTAGGCATGGCTATTACTGACAAGGCGCGCTTCCATTGGTGGTTTCCTTCCGCTGCAGGGACGGCGACACTACGAGGGATGCCATGAAAAAAACTGCTGCATCCAGCAGTGACTTGGCTTTCAGGTTTATTGAGGGGATGTTGCGCTCCCTGCATCAGCCTCGTCCAAACGAGGTGGCAGGGCGAACCAAATCCCAACAGTTTAAGGAACGATCCTCGCGACTGGAATAGCCTGTGAAGCCCTGAGAGACGTGGTCGAACCCTTGCTGAACAAGGCGCTGTGGTGGATGCATACCAGAGAATATGGGATGCGGGATTTTTATCCATGCACCCTCTGTGAGCACGGTGACGTTTGTTATGGCAAGCCACAAGGCCACAAGGTTGCGAGTGTGATGCCGAGCGAGGTGAGCACGGACGGGAGTCAGAACAGCATTGTCTGGTGTCGACTTTGAGTAGTCGGAGATGGCGCCAATATGATTGGGGCTGGTAACCGGTACATGTCTCCCTCGAATGGTCACGAGCAAGGCATTATCCAGCCCACTACCGTACTTCAAGGTCGGCAGCAGTGACACGGTCCAGAATCCCGATCGGATGGGTGGTATGCTGCAGCCAACACAACGCATGCTGCGTCTGGGTAAGGCGGACACACACACCGCTTCTTGAGTTGCTGGTTCCGGTGCTAACCTTCTCTTTCCCCATCGAGACAGGAGGTGGACGGGCAGCAGACTCCTATTGCTGGCCTTGTGCTACGTGACGAAGCGAAGGGTCTGGGTGTCCGCAGCATCGATTGCTTCCTTCGAAGCACGGCAGGTGGGCCTGTGCCAGGTGATGGATTATGCAGGAGCAAAACCTGTGCAATCGAAGAAGTTGGCGTTTCCTTTTGTATAGAACTCATCAGCCTTCTGAAAATGGTACCGAAGTCAGACGGGAGGTGTTGTGAAAGGCGCCGGGGGAACAAGCAACAAGGGGCAACACAAGCCTTGCTTGGCATCGACAGCAGCCGCCTCCTGTCATCTCCTTTCAGGAAAAGCGTCACACGAGTGACCCGGCGACACTGCCTCTTGCAGGAGGTTGAAAGCAATCAACAGCCAAGCCGGAGACAGACAAGCAGGACGCCCAGGCGGGAGATCGCGATGCCAAGACGGTCTGGCACGCCTGTGGACCTCCCGGGACCTATCCAAGCGTCGGGATGGATGTGTTGTGCTCGGGGATTCACCGATCTGGCCATGGCAATGTCAGGCGTGTTTCGTTTGTGGTTGATTTGGTCTGACACGCCAAGACGGGTCCCCTTGCGACGGCATCCGAGAGACAAAACCGTCGACAGTCATCGGAAATATCAGTCTCGCGCCTTTGAGCTGTTGAAACAATGTTTGATCTGGAGGATGATGGTTCGTCAGTCGGAATTTGGAGGAAGCCTTTGGGGCTTGGTGCAGATGCGCTAGCAAGCGAGCTGCCACCTCGGACGGGAATGGGGACAGAGCGTGGGGGCGCGAAGAGTTGCTCGTGTGCTTTCTTCCGGGCAGTTGATGGTTCTCATCCCGTTGCCAGCGCCACCATCCAGGCTGACCAGAGGACAGGGCAACC
Source organism: Achaetomiella virescens (assembly GCA_031001845.1). Taxonomy (NCBI): domain Eukaryota; kingdom Fungi; phylum Ascomycota; class Sordariomycetes; order Sordariales; family Chaetomiaceae; genus Achaetomiella; species Achaetomiella virescens. The sequence continues at coordinate 82,760 of JARNGD010000108.1, forward strand.
ACAGAGGACGGTGAACTGAGATGTCAAAACCACCATCCGCTTCCCGGCGGCAGGCCGGGCAGCAACTTGAGAAACAACCAGGTTCGGGTCCTTCAAGAAGATGACGAACGCCGAGATCTTGGCAACGGCTCCCTGCTGAGTCCCTGACATCCGCGCAACGCCATTCCGATCGCCGCCCAGGTTGTTTCTTGAACCCAGCCTGCAGCTGCCTGAACCACAGCGTTTTAGCCGCCAGAGTCCTCGCGAGGGTGGTTTTCGGATGCATATGATCGCCGTTGGGTTGCCATGAATATGGAAGTACTTCTGGAGCGAGAACCCGGGTACCTTTGGGAGCCGCCTCAACCATGGAATGACCTGAAAAAGCGGCTGTTGTTGGCGGGAACGAACCACCGCTCGCAACAATGTGCAACCAGCCCACGACAGACAAGTCGTGTGACTCTTGGTTGGTGCCAGGCGTGCAATCAGCACGGTTCCGCTTCTGGTCTTATCATCAGCGATGTGAGCAGGCTGAAGTGGACGGTTTCCAGCTTCTCAAGGATGTCGCGTGATGTGTCAACAACACTACTAGGTACATTCTCGTAATGCTCCACTAGTGGTCGTACGCGTTAAAAATCAGCAACTCCTGAGCCACAATGCCTGAGATGATGACTTTCCGCCACTCCGGTATCCTGCTTTGAGGGGACCCTTCGCCCGGGATGGCGGAATGGAAGGCAGCCTCTGGGGAGGCTCTGGAGAAACCCCACGCCAACAATGACGCAGTGGAGGACTGCGGGGCTCAACCATCTTGGCAGGGATCTTCAAGTGGCAGAGGACCCGTTCCCTTCCGTTAGTGCTCGAAGCAGGAGCGAAGCGGAATCGAAGAATGTCGTGGTCTGCCTCGTGTCTCAAAACCCAACCGCTGCAGATGGCCATGCTGCTTTCGGAGAGGATGAGCACCGCCCATGTCTCCAATGGGCCGTCCAGGTTGCGCGGGTGCCTCCTTCGATTCGGGAGCTCGGCAAATGGCGCTTGACAGCGAGCAGTCTCTTGCCGAAACAGCAGGGGAAGCCAGCTGGACTGTTACCTGGGTTATTGCGGCATATTTCTGGGCGGTCTTGGTAATTCCTCAACCGGCCTTGGCGAGAAGCACAGCGTGAAGCAGAGAACGGCCGACTGCTTGGTGTCAAGCAGAGTTCTGCAGCAAACTCCCCGAGCTTGCAATCCGTCAGCGTCGACGCACTTGGTGAGGCCAAGAGACTTTGGGCGGGTTGGCTTGAAATGGGATGAAGCTGGCCGGCCCCAGAAGCGCCGACCCGGCGCTGGTTGGTCGAATCGCTCTCTCTCGGCCTCTCGGCGATGGGTGGGGGTCGGTCTTGCTGCGGCGGGCCCGATGTACAGAGTACTGCGTTGAAGTGCTGAGCAGCCGCTGTGGCAGTTCCTTATCTGAAGATCGAGGCATTTTCCACAGCATCACGAACGAAGACCACGACATCCAAGACACTCCATCGAAAGTCTCCTGGGAGCGGCGGACGTGCTCGATCTGGTATGCTCTGGCGACCAGCAACTGAATACCCGTCTCAGGGGGGAGACGTTGAAGTTGTCCCAGAGATGTTGTGAGCGGGCTTCCATCGCCATACAGATTCCTGCCCTAACAGGGCATTGCTGGCCTCCGGCCTCTCTTTTAACTCAGGTACCTCTTCACCAACCAACATGATCCCTTTTTTGCTGATGGGGTTGCGATGGCATGGCGCAGCCCATTGGGCATTCCTTTCCTGTTCCTTCGGAGTCGGGTCTCCTGTTGAAAACCTGGGGCGACTCTGGGCCATCACCATCCTTTTGGCCAAGCGTTCTGATGGGAGCGCCATCTCATCAACGCCCGAGGATGCCCGGCAGAGGCAGTCCTGATGCTTCCAAGTATCGAAGTACTCACTACCTGCCCGAGTTGGCTAGGCGGGGCGAAACCCTCATGCCCACATTCAGCGCCCCCTGTTCTGCAGTAGTGTAGGCATTGTTGCAGGGCGATTTGCCGAATTTAGTACCTCATTACTCCGCACGAATTATTTCCCCGCCCTCGATGCAGACACCGAGTGAAGCGCAGTCCTGGGCGCACTTTCGATCGCAACTCGTCCGTTGAGCCATCCAACGAGCGCTAAACAGCGACAAGCCTGGGCACCCACCACTCCGTCACTCGAAGGCGCCCCCCCCCAGAAAAACCCCGGAGACCCTCAGACTTGAATGAGAAGAGCCCCAGCACCCTCATCCCAGTTGTCCAGCACTTTCTCTTGCAAGGAGGCGAAAAGGATTGACCCTCTTCCCCATCGACCTCTTCCCGAGTTCCCACCCCTCCGAACTCGCAATGTCCTTTTAAAACCCTCGCCGGCGGGCATACTCTTATTCCTTGTTGCTCTCTTTCGTCGTTTCCCTCACGCCGGCGCCAGTGTCTCTCACACTTTCCCACCCTCGACCGCCAAGAGCACCGAGAGCCAACCAGCATTCGAACGTGTAGATCTCGCCCACTTTGTGTCTTTGGCAGCACGCCACGCCCTGCTCGACGGGGCTACACAAATCTCGCCTTGGACGGAAGATAGCCTTGGCAGCCAGCGATTGTCGTCTCCCAAGACGACGCCCAGAACCAGACACCGGTGACGCAGCGACAATTTCCCGACAGCACTTGCGTGGCCCTGGCTATATAGAGACATTGGTGCTCTCTGCCGCCCGCTCTTGACCGGACCTCTGTTGTCTTGGTCAGCAGTAGCCAAGCAGCCCAGGCCCCGTTCGGTTTCGCTTTCGGTCGGGGTTTGGAAGAAAGCGCCTTTTCTGTCCTTGACGTTGGAAGAGCATTCAAGAACGGCGGTTGCGTGTCTTGCAGTCAGCTCAGGTGGTGCGCTGCCCACAAAAGTTTCTCGGGTGTCAGAGCCTGGCTTTCAGGGCGATTGGTTTCAGGTAACACCGGCCGGCCGCCCCGAAAGCCCAGCTTCCAGTGGGCACTCTGCTATCGGGGCCCTAACCCAGACTCTTTGCTAGCCACCACCCCCTGCTGTGCTGGCCGCTGCTGCCGCTTGACGGCTTCTCCGCGAAGATGGCGGTCTCGATGCTTGCTGCTGCGGCGACGCAGGCCTCTTCGTTAGGTATTTTCTCACTCTTAAATTTAAGTCACGAGCGGCTTCCCCGTCCCTCCCCGCCGCTGCCGCTGGCAATCAAGCCCAAGCAGCCGACTCATCGTATTTGTCTCCAGACACATCGTCGTGCCCCCCGAGCTCTACCACCACGAGCTCTTCCTCCTCCCCACGCCAATATCCCACCGACCTCCCGCAGCCCATCCTCGAAGAATGCGATGAGACCGACAGCGAGGCGATCAACGAGCCCGTCACGCCTGTAAGCGGCCGCCAGTCGCAGGATTTCCATGCCTCCCAAACGCCGACGGTCACTTCGACGTAGGCCATCATCAGCTCGCTGCTGTCACTTACCCGCCAGTCCAGCGCAGCGCTACCCCTGGCCAGAAGCCGCCCCTTGCCGTCGATACCTCAGTCGCCCCTCCGCCAAAAGCGCCGAGAAGCCCTCAGCAAACCCCACGAGCCGCCCCTCCCGCGACACCAACACCCGCCGCAACCCCGTCAGCGGCTGATCAGGAGCCCACGCCCGCCCCCCCCTCGCGACGCTCGACCTTCGGCTCGACCTCAAATTTCCGGCGCACCATGTCCAGCTTTTTGAGACGTGTTGGCTCGCAATCGGACAAGGCCGCATTCGCCGTAGACTCGGGGAACAGCGCCCCTGCATCCGCCCTGAATCTGCCCGAGGCGCCTCACCGCAAGACGCCCAGCCGCCGGTGGTCGATGAATAGGAGCTCGGCTACCACCCGCTCCAACTCACCGCCGTCACCCAGCTCGCCGCTCGAGATGGCGGTAAAGACGAGAGAAGACGCGTCAAAGCCGACGGTGCCGGGCTCCGAGGCCTTTTTCAAAAAAGTCTCGCACATCGACGGGCTTTTCGCTGCGCTCGCGTCCGAACGTCGCTAACGGGAAGGAGACGCCTTCGAGACAGGACCTCGCGCTTAGGCGACGCGCGAGCAGTTTCGACTATTCGAAGGAGGAGCAGCCCGCTACCGGGAACGCCGAGACCACCATCCACATGGAGAGGTCCCTCTGGGGTCTGCCGGCCGAGACGGGCACCGGTGTCAAGGCTCGCCGCATGAGTTTGAGCCTGCCCGATGATTTCACCGTGGACGTGGTTGAGCTGTCGTCGGAATTCGAGTACCAGCACAAGCTTTTAGGCCGACACGGCAAGCACCTGGGCAAGGGTGCCACGTCCAAGGTTACACTAATGGTCTCAAAAAACGGGGGCGAATTGTACGCCGTCAAGGAGTTCCGAGGAAAATCGTCCAGCGAGAGCCGCGAGGAGTACGAGAAGAAGATCAAGTCGGAATACACCTTGGCGAAGAGCCTGCATCACCCCAACATCGTTGACACGATACGCCTCTGCATTGACAAGGGCCGCTGGAACCACGTCATGGAGTATTGCGAGGACGGCGACCTGTACTCGCTTGTCAACAAGAAGTATCTCAGGGGCGAGGACCGGAGAAGGACCGTCTCTGCCTCTTCAAGCAGCTGGTCACGGGCGTCCACTACCTGCACTCGAACGGCATCGCCCACCGCGACATCAAACTTGAAAACCTGCTCATCACGAAAGAGTGCCGGCTCAAGATCACCGACTTTGGCGTCTCCGAGGTCTTCTCCGGCATTCACCCGGGGCTCAGGGAAGCAGGCGGCCAATGCGGCAAGAACATGGGCGAGATCCGCCGCTGCACGCCCGGCATCTGCGGCAGCATGCCCTATATCTCGCCAGAAGTCCTCCAGAAGAAGGACCACTACGACCCGCGCGGCCTGGATGTCTGGAGCTCGGCCATTGTCATGATCAACCTCATTTTTGGCGGTCCCCTGTGGCACAAGGCTGAACTGGGCGAGAACCCGGCACCGAGGGACAACTACGCCAGTTTGGTCCGCGCTGGGACAAGTGGACCAAGAGCCACGCCGATCCCCCGACATGACCATCACCGAATGGACTACCCGCACGTCTTCGTGTTTGACACTTTCGTGAAGCCGCCCGCCCTGCGCCGCGTCCTCCTGCAGATGCTCAATCCCGACCCCGAGAAGCGCATTTCGATCGCCAACGTGGTCAACAACCGATGGGTGAAGAACATCGAATGCTGCCAGACAGACAGCTTTGAGGAGCCCAGCGGCGCCGGCATGATCGACGCCTCGAAAAAGCCATGTCAGAACCGTGTGAGCGGCAAGAAGATCTACTGCCACAACCACCTCCCACTGAAGGACTCGGGCAGCCACTCCCTGGGCAAGATGCCCGGCAGTGCCGGCTACTGATATTACAGCTTGCAGGAGCGTGGTTCAGCGGCAGCTTTTTTTGGGTTTTCTTTTTCTCAACGATTTGTTTCCTTACGGGGTTTTTAATTCGGGGCTCAAGCAGCAGACTTGCGAAACATACCATCGGCGTTACTTTTGGGTCAAAGGTGCATCACAACCAACGAACAGCACACCATCAGGGCGGTTTCCTCCTTTTCAAAGCAGCAAGATAGATTTGTCGGCAGCGGCAAAGTTTGTGTATTTTCTGATGCCTCTTGCCACTTCTGTCCTTGGGGGTCAGAGTGACGACCTCGCAGAGGGCTAGGTCTCTGTTAATGATGATGAGAGGAGGGCCAATTGGTCGGTCAGCAACAACAAAGCGCTGGAGGTACATAATGGCTGCGTCGTTGTGACATAGACTGGGTCCTCAGGAGGTACAACGGGCGATGAGAAGGTTTCAGATCGTCTTCCTCCCTTTCCTCCATCTTGCACTGCAAGAAGAATTGACATTGGGTCAGCTCGATCTGATTCTACAACCATTGGATACATTTGCCAAGCATTGTTTCATTACCCCTTGACGCGCGAGTGTTGGAGTTGTGTCTGCGTCCGCCGGGCCAGCGGGATCCAGAGACAATACGCTCAACAGCTCATTGGACCGCATCTTTCGCAAACGCCACGCCCCCTTTCAAACCTGCGTTAAACCGAGCTGAGCCGAGTCCGTGAGATGCGGGCAACATGGGAAGCAGGCCGTCCAGCTCCTGCACGCCCGTATGATCTGCACGTCCAAGGGGATCGGATTCCCGAGGAAGGTTTCCGCTCCATGGGAAGGAAGCAAAAGCCCATGATCATCATCTCACAAGCGTGAGAGTGTCGAGCCCAAACATGTGACCATCGTCCCTTTGGGTGGTTTTGTCGGCGAGCTGCTACGATACCGGCAGCTTGGAGGGCAGCAAGGGTGGGATTGGGGGACCGCCGCCTGAGGGGCGCACATCTGACTGCGGTGTCGTGCAGCTGGCGTTCCCGGGAATTGCCTACAATTGGAGGCCATGTCTGCAACGTGGATTGTTTCTCTCTCTGGGCCTCTGCCTGTCTGCATGAAGGAGCTGAGAAGGGTGGGCGGAGCCTTTTCCAGATTTTCCCCTCCCCTTTTCCCCAGACCCTTCACGTCCCCCAGCTGCAAGACACTGCGAGCCCACATTCCAAGCCCCGCGTATCTGGATGGGAAGGATGCTGTCGGCGGCGGTTCTTCCTCTGCGACGCTCATCACGTAACGTTGATCGCTTGCTCCCACTTTTCCTCTTCCGCCCTCATCAGAGCCGCCTGACGCTCAGGCTTTCCCCTCATCTCTTTACCATCTCCGCGGCATGGTCGGGACCTGGCCAAGATCTTGGTCAACCTGGCCTGCCCCCTCGGTTACGTACCAGCTTGGGGAAAGTTGGTTCCCTGCCCCTCGTGGGCTGGATGCGACGCTCCATCGGCCATCTTTCTTGGCGATGGATGGGCTGGGTTCCGTCATCAGTCATCAGCTGGGGCTGGCCGCTAGCGAGTGTGGTGGTGTTGCTAATTTTTTTCGGCTTTGCTGGACGTCGGGTTTCCTGTTTTGGACCTGTTTCTTCTTGACCTGACTGAACTGACGGCTTCTCCCTCTGTCTTATAACTGCGTTGCCCCGGCTCATTTCAATCCGGGCAAAACAGAACAAGGAACTCGCGGTTTGGTCGATGGCGCGCGGGTGAGATAGGAGCAAAGACCGGCTTCTCCTGGTCACGTCACCGCCTTCATCGTACCCGACTGCCGAGAGTCTGGGCTCAAAAACAACCCAAAATCTGCGAGATGCCCCATTGGTGGTCGCAATTGGAGGAGTGGCGAGTCCAGGTAAAAGGGGGGAGGGAATTGGAACAGGCTGCATGGCGAGCTCTCCATCCTCTTGCAGTCGCTCAACCAATGAATCCGAACGGTTCAGATGGAGCTAGAGACCACGGCAGGCTCGCAAGCTCTGGTTTCCACACCCTGGAGAGGCCTTGGTTGAGATATCTCCGTTTCATCAATCAGCGTTCCCACCCCGCCATCACCTTCAGCCAAGCGAACGAAGATATGAAGACAACACCATCTTCCCTCGTGTCTTGGAGCAACAGACAAGCTTACCGCTGATGGGAATATTCCACACCAAAAGGCCTCTGTCGAATCCCCAGCTTTTGCCGCTGAGAGGGGTCACCGGCTAAAAGTCTTTCCTGGGTGCAGCACACATGCAGCTGCAAGCCGACGGTACTGGATGCGAACCCGAGTCGCATTACGTGGGGGTTAGCGGTTTCTTTCGCTCACTTTCTTCTCACGAGCCCCAGACCCGTTCGAAGGCATGGTCCAACACACGGGCATACTTCATCGCCATCAAGTGCATGGAGGTGTGGCCGTCCACGACAGCGCGAAAGATTCAAATGTCATCAAGATATCATGCTGAGCAGCAATTCTCCTTTCATTGCATTCGACAGCCGGGTAGTCCTCCCCTCTCGAGTCTGTGAATATTATACCGAAAGGGTGGGGGCGACCTTCGGTCTCGGGAAGAGGAAATGCCGTCGCCAGCAACATGCTCCACGTCCCAAACCTCACCCTCTGTCCCATCAACATGATGGAACTCTGCGCGGTGATTCCATGTGTAAATCAACACCACGTGACGATTCGCCGAGTCCTCACCCGTCACCACCCTCCCTCCACAGCCAATTCAACCCGGATCTCCTCTCGTCCAGAATACCCAAGGCCGGACTCGCACATCAACACGCTTTCTCTTGGCCCATCTTGGCCTGCTTTTGCCAAGGCGTCGTGGCTTGCGTTCCCATCTTCCTCAGATCGTTCTGGAAGTGTGAACCTGACAGACCGTGCCACCGAGATCTCTCTCCCCCCTTCCAACCTTTCCAAGAGACGCTTGTCCTCCATTGCCTAGAAGATAGTATGCAACCTCCACGGGCAATGCCGAGCCGTGCAGAATGCAATGCCTGATTCTTCTCTCTTGGCGGTGAGAGGGAGTTCGGATGATTGGCAGGTGATGGAGATGGCCAAGTGCTTGGCTGGCGGAGGTGCTGGATACACAACATGTAGATGATACTTTGTGGCTGGGCAAGGGGGGAAGCTTGAGTCTAGAAGTGGCCATGGTTCAGATCTTTGTCCGGAAAGTGGCTGCTGGAGGCAAAATCGGGCTATTATTCGACTCAGACCTTGTGTGTACCTACACATTGTGGACGACCAGCAATCATTGACGCGTACGCTTGAGGCAGGAACTGAGACCGACTCCGCAGTCACGGCTTGTGCTGGAGAGACACTGCGAAGTAGAACGGCCGAAAGCAGCAACGAAAGCGAGCCAGAGACGCCCGACACTGCCCTCTATCGTCTTGCTTTGCAAGCAAACCAGGTTGAGAACCGCCGCCCTCCAGCTCACAGTTGCGCATTCCAGGCCAATCGCTATGGCTGATGATAAAATGACAGAGATGGTTGAGCCACCCGCGGAGCGAGATAGTAGTGATGGGCAGACGAGGCACATGCTATCCCAACACAGTCAAGACCCTAAGAGTGTGGTCTCCGAGACCTTGACTCTCCGGTAAGTTATTCTGAGGGAAAATACAGCCCCGGTGATAAAAAGGAATGAGAAAGACAATGCTATACGTGAAATTCCCTCGTAGGGCCGAGGGATTATGCGAGTCAAGACTTCTACGAGGACGAAAAAGGAATCAGAAGTACTTCCCAGCTTCAGCGAGTTTAATCATCCTTGACAGTTTCTCACCCCATGTCCCAGCGGAGCTGTTGTCCTCTTGTCTTACTTCGGCCTGCAACTCACCCTCAGGCTAGAACGATGCTGTGATGAGTCAATCAATGAACATTTGGCGAGACTTGGATGGGAACAGAGGTGTACGGGGCGCTGGACAGCAAGCCACTATAAGGAGGTTAGAATAAGCTGGGGGAAGTGAGCTAGATGGCAGCAACTCAGGCGCTGCTCAAGCAAGAGGATACCATAAGTTTCTCTGGATGACACTTCGATGGCAAAGCGCGGTGAAGGAAAGTCTCGCAGCTCAACCCCTTGCAAACAGAAATGACTAGGAATATGTTCTTTCCTTTGTGTTGTGTGTCTTGTTTCGTGTCACTATTCGGTAGCTCATCACTCCTCTGCTCCAGACTAATCTCCTGTGAATCTACAAACCAGCCGAGGGGGAATAGGGGTAACGACCAGGCAAAAGGGGGCAAAGCAAAGGACAAAACAAAACGAGCAAGCACCCCTTCCGAAAACACAATAGCAATTATAGCCCCCAGCATGACTGCACCCATTCCAACCGTCGAAGCAATGTTTCCAGACAACGGCCAATGGCCTAGCTTTGCCGCCAAGACCGAGATTCCAAACCTCACCTCCGTCTAATGCCCCAGGGCCTTGTGCGAGCTACCGTATCTTCTTGGGCACCTCATCGACACATAGCAAGTCGAAGGAAAAGCCGGACGACTGGTCCTCTAGCGCTATGTGAGGAGCACCGGTAGGGAGGGTTGAGGTGTGAAAGAAGCAGTGACAATGGGTGCCTCTCCTATGGGTGCTGGCGGGCGCTGCCGTATGACTGAGCGTGTGTAACCAGGCCCGTAGCTGATTAGCTCGTTCCGTTCGCGGCGGGGTTACGCGACCGCGACATGGGGAATGGGCTTTGGAGGCCCATCATTTCTTGCGTATCCGCGCGGCGGCACACCTCGAGGAGCGCGGTCTGGTCGCCAGAAGAGAGGTGCGACAGCAGCGTCGCACAGAATTGAGGCTGTTCTTCTTGCAACTCTACAAAGGCATTAGCAGCTCTCGATACTAAGGACGGCACCTACTCTTGAAGGAATCTCTGAAAGCGAGGTAGGGGTCAATCCTGTCGAGGGGTGACTCCAGCAAGACACTGTCCTCGCCAAGCTCGTCATCCGACTCTTCGAAGTCTGTCGCCTTGAGCTTCTGGGCCTGGTCGCGGTGCGTGTCAGCAAGCTTTTCGAACTGAGCCACTCGCAAGTGTAAAGGGAGCCAAATGGGACATCGTGAGAGTCCGCTGGCATGCTTACCTCCTCGTTGAGGAACTCCAGATAGGCGGTGCTGTCGTCCTTGGCATCGGTACTCGCCTCCTCCTCACTGCCCCGTTCCAGTTGGCTTCCTCATCATCCCATTCGTCCTCGCTCTCGTAGCCAAGGGCACCACCGTCGTACTGGAAATCGTCTTTCAGAGCCTCCTCCCGGTCTGCATGATCGTGAGCTAAAGCGACCGGCAAATGATGGGCGTGGGGTCTACTCACTTGCCATAGCCTCGGGTAGCGTGTCGAAGAGGATCTTGATGCCCTGTCGAGTCGTCAGCGGCATTCACAACGAGGATATCTCAGGCGGATAACTGGACTCACCTGGAGGAGCCTCGGCCATCCAACCATGATGCTGGCGGGAACCTCTTCAGGCTTGATGTTGAGGAGCGCAATGATGGCCAGAATGCACAGCTGCTTGTCATGGACTCGGGTAAATGAGGCCATGCTGCCGAACCAGAGGCTGAAAAACTTGTTTGTCCAGCCCTGGACTCGAGGATCTGAAGAGAGAGGGTGGGGTTATAGTAGATGGCGTTGATGACCATCTCCATAAGGTGAACCTTGTAGGATTTGAGCTTGACGTCCTGGGTGCCGAGGACACCCATAGCCATGCTGATGAAACCATGCACGCAGTTGTCGATGTGGCCTCGGAGACTGAGCATCATGGCCTCGGCAAGCTTGCAGGCGCAGATCCGGTCGACGCCGCCGACCTTGCCATCCGTGAACATGTCCGAGACCATGGAATACAGCGCTTCGACATACTCGGGCTTTTCCATGAGCTGTGGGGCGCCATACTGGACGAAGTTGTCTAGGGCCGGGAGCATGTCCAGAGATACAGTTCGGCGCCAGACTTGAAGTGGTGTGGATGAGCTCGAAGGCCTTCCACATGGTGGGTGAGATAACCTTGGCAGCAAAGGTGCAGCTGTCAATGATCTCAAACACCTCATTGTACAGGTCTTACCACCACCAAAAGTATTAGCCAAGCCCAGAGCGCCCTACACCACAACGCAGTTGAGGGGACTTTAGATCTCTTACCGTAAAGCTTGTTCTCCAGGGTAACTTGAACGACAGGCATCAAGACGCTCTCGATATGGAGGAGAATATCCGGGGTGCTCTCGAGGGTGAGGATGAGAGTGCCGATGGTCTGCAGGACACCCAGAGCCGTAATGCTCTTGTCGTCGAGGAAGTCGTTGTACTCGTTGTGTCGATATCGTCCCGCCTCTCATTGTTCTCCAGCAGCTCTCGGACGATGCGGAGGTATGATCCCGGAGCTGCTCACTCAGAGCCCCGGCGAATGGAGTGAGCTCGGGAGCAAAGACCTCCACGAAGTCCTCCATGACGGAGGCGAGGGCGTCGATAACGGCCTCGTTGGCAAGCTTCAACAGCTCTGCATAATGCTTGGAATGCTGCTCGCATGGTCGAGCGGATGATTTCGTGTCTGAACAGGGGTTTGGAGCGCCAGCGCCGCAGTAACACGGACGGGGAGCTTGGGATCGGCCATGCAGTTGATGATGTGGTTGTATATTGTGATAAGGTTGGCCATCCTTGAAGTCCAGCTGCTCAAACTTCCTCGACAGTGTCGCAAGCACGGGCGCGGAGGAATCCCTGCTGGCTAGTGAAGTCGGGAAGACGTAGCGGACCATAAAGTATTCCACCTGAGACGCAATCGGCGACTTCTTGCCCAGGATGACCGGAGCAAGGGTCCCGATCATGCGGAGAGCACCCTCCTTGGCGATGTGGTTCTTGCTGCCCTCGGGGGCCTGTTCATACTGGTTAACCACATCGATGAAGAAGCCTAAGATCTCGAAGTCTGTTTCCTTCGCGCCTTGGTCAGCGTGATCAGGAAATTGGTGGCCGAAACATCGGGCGCAAAACTTCCTCGAAGAAGTTGAGCTTCCGGTGAAGGTACTCCTCCGGCTCGTCTTCAAACTTCTCGATATCGTCCTCGGTCAGGCAGAGGACCGGGAAAATGAAGTGAGTGACAAGGTTAGTCAAGTGAGGCTTCAGATGCGCCCACATGTCCTTGGGGCGGATGCACTCGTCCAAGAAGACGATGGTGTACGAGAGGCAGGGCCGGCTGAGCCAGATGGTCTTTGCCACCCATTTCTCGATCTCCTGGAGGTAGTGCTTGAGGATCTCGGGGGCGACCTGGGCGGAAAACTCCTTGATGAACCGTGTTGGCGGCTCAGCTGACCTATCCATGACGGCCTGCATGTTGCCATGCCTACAGCGACATTAGTCTCCGTGCGGGGCGCAAGCATCCCAGGCGAAAGGTATTCCTACCTGATATACAGACGGTTCAGGTTAAAGTATGCCCACTTCTTTGCCTTCCACCAGTGGTGGCGCTCCCGGTCCAGAGGCTCGCCTTGCATGGCAGAGGCCGGAATGGCCTTGGACACGGTCTGGAGGAAGACGGTGCACCACGCGAGGTTGACGGCGCTCTGGCGGAGGAACTCGCAGAGTTCGAGCTATGGCCAGAGTCAGCCTGCTCTGTTCAATGGCTTGTCCCATGTTTCACCTAACACCTACCCATGTGGCATGCTTGTAGCACTTAAGTGCAATGTGCAGCATCTCGCCCGCCTCATCGCTTTCTTGGTTCACCAGCTCGTTGCATATTACAAGCAGCCTGGGGAAAGTGGCCTCAATAATCTTGTCAAAGTGAGCTCTGCTGTCGGTGTCGCTCGCCTTGAAGCGGTAGGCACGGCAGACGGCCAAAAGACACTGCAGCCCGGCCAGGACGGACCGGGTATCGTTGGTGTTAAGAAGCTGGATGGCGTAGTCCATAAACGTCGGCCACCTCTCGGGGAAGTCGAAATGCAGAATGCGCTGGAGGATTGGCACCAGTTGGTGCCGCACCAGGTTCTGGGAGCCCGCGAGGATGGGCAGTAACCGCTCGCGGAAGCGCGCCTTCGCATCGTCGGGTATGATGGTATCGTTCGGGTAGTAATCGGAGCGCTCCCACGCACGGTTGACACGGTTCTTCAGATAGATGACCGCTACGGGAGTTCGTTAGCACCTTGAGAGGAGCCACGAAGGCTGACGAGAAGGGTGGCCAGGCAGGACGGGCGGTGGGCATACTGGGGGAGTTGGAGGCTGGCAGTTTGCTCCGACTGGACGAGGTCCAGCAGGACATCTGTATAAACCAGGCTGGCCTCGGCCTGCAGCGTGCGAGCGTCAGCATCGAGACATCAGCAGATAAGCTGCGGGGCGGGGCGGATGTTGTCGGGCGGTGGCTTCGAGGCTCCGGGATATTTGTTGTCCTCGACGACGCGACGAGGACTGACGGCCACACACACACACGCACACGCGTGCGCGCACACACACCACATCCATCCCGCCCGCACTCACACCGGCACCCGCACCCGCACAAACGCACCTGCTTCAGCTGAAGCTCAGCCCTCCGGCGGACGTCGGCATCAGCGTCGAGCGTCGCAGCGATGCAACTTCGAATGGCGGCGGCGTCCATGGTCGGGGAGCTGGCGGGCCAACTATCGCATCAAAGGCGCTTCGCGGCACGGGGGTTGTTTGAGGGGTGGGAGAAATGGCCAGAAGCCAAAAGGGTGGTTTGTGGTTGTCGAGGGGCCTGGGGTCCAGAAAAAATTTGGGCCAAAATCTGGTAGCAGAGAAAGTCGGCAAGGGCCCCGAAATGGCGGGGCACAACCTGGGAGCCAGAGAGTGGATTCGTTAGGGAGGGCAGTTCACGCTGTGTTGCCGCAGGTCCTGTGTGAGTGCAGCCAGCCGCCCAAACCTGCAGCGGGCAACAAGACGCTGAGGGCCCCCGCCCCAGCAACTGACCTCAGACGGGGTTATGCAAGGAATTATGCGCTGCAGTTTTAGAGATGGTCGAGAGATGATCCGAATCGTTTCCCAAAGAATATTGCTTCTTTTACGAGGTTTTCACCACGGGTTGTGCGAGAGTGGCGAAGCTTCCAGCACGGCATTCGAGGTCTCCCTTCGGTGGTCGAGGAACAGGGCCGTAGTTGCTTCCACGGGCAACCCAGAAGAATCACCGATGGACCACCACGGGCGAGAGTTGGTGCATGGTCAAGAAACAAAACAGTTGGACGCGCTCCCATGGCCGAAGTTGGTTGACCTACTCAGGGTCGCTGCTGGCTGTTTCCAAACTGGGAACGAACGCCATGGCTCCTCTGGTGCCCAACTGGGACAGGCATGCTTTTGGCATGCTCGATAGCCATGGTGAGGTGAAGTTGCTTGCTTTGTGCACAGACCGAGATATGGTGGCCATGTGGAAGGAAGCAGTCCCGTGGCTGGGAGCCAAGTGCTTCAGAGATGCCTCCGACCGCGAGCCCCGAGTGCCATGTGGCTCCCATACTCACCAACGGCACAGCAAGCTCCTTCTGTCACCCCAATTTTCTTGAACAAGCAGCATCCGTTTGGCAGTTTCCTGGGCAGAACGGGCGGTATCTTGTTCCTCGATCCAGATCCTGCTCACCGCCTTTGTGATTCGGGGAATTTTGGCCCTCGAACCCCTCCCCCTCCAAGAGGAGCGGCATCCACTTGTAACCTGCCCCACCAACAAAACCTCAAGCCTGGTTGGCGCATGGGTCAGGGCTTTCTCAGAGCACACAACATTCCTCGAATGTAACCCCCATGCCAGCTGCACCTTCGTACCGGTATGTTACGCAGTTCTTAACCTCGCCCAACAAACCGCAAACCATCACTCCTATTTCCTTTCTTTCCCAGTGCCCCAGTTTGCCGCCTGGCTAATCCGGCACCAGAGGATCCGATCCCAGCGGGAAGAGGGGAGGATATGTGTTTCACCTCAGCCCGCCTGAGCCCCACGCAGAAGACCGCAGGGCAGGCGGCGCACAAAAACGCGGGAGGTCCCTGAAAATCACAGGTCAAAACCCCTCCGCGTCCCCACCATTAAAGCCCAATGTTGTTTATCTGCGTACCATTACCGTAATCGATTACAATCCGAGAAGCCAACAGGTTGGCTAACGTGACTCGACACAAAGGCGCTTGTTCTTCACTTCGTATCATCAATGTAGCAAGCCTCGAAACCCGGTCCCAACCAACTGCAAAGCGAAAGTGTTCCTCACAATGTCGCGGCCTCTGGGCGGCCATCAGAGTCAGAAGGATCACGATTCGTTCATCCACTGGAAGTTCACAACCCCACTTTCAGCCCAACCGTGGAGCCAGCCCAGAGAACGTAGAGGAGCAACTTGAGTTTCGTCAGGCAGTCATCGGACTCTCAGCAAATTCAGCACAACATGATGTTCACAGGGAACATAGTGAGATGGAACAAACTCCCTCGGGATATTGATCTCAGTGCATGTGTCAAAGTCAACCGATCAAAAGCTACCATATCGTCCATTAACCCTAACCCTTAATATGAACTTGGTTATTAACTATGGTTTGAGATTGTGGTGTTGAAGCAACCGAGTCAACAAGCGGCAGCTCAAGCTCTCCATCCACCGAGATATCCAGGATGCCTTAACGTGAAGAAAACAGTGCAAAGTCAATATCTCTGGATTCAAAAGCCCGAAAGCATAGTGTATCTCCGGCAACCAAGCCTTAACCGGTTCAAGTTCTCAACATCATCCACCGAGGGAAAGGTGACAAGCAAACGCAACACAAAACACAAACAGCCACCCAAGCCACCCTTCCATTTCCTATCCCAACCTCGATAACCCCAGTCCCTTGTAACCCATACTCCTTTACACCCTCCGGAGCGACCCGACATGATGCGAACAGTAAGAAACAGAAAGCAACACTCCCTGTTTGCGCTGCCTTGCATGATCCTCTGCTCCTCGGCCTATGTCCCCTGACTACCCCCCACACACACCCTTCATGAAATCACTTCCCAACAGTACACACCCATGGACTCGAAACCAGGTGGAACAACACTAAGACAACCTCAACAACGATGGACCACTCCCACCAAACCCCTGGAGAGCTGCGGTCAAAGTCAGCATTCTTGACCCAAAAGAAGGGCATCCTCATATCCTTGGTGCCGCCGTGGAAGATACTCCGGTAGATGTTTGATAAAGCTGAGAGACAAATCGAAGAAAATGAAACTGACAAATGACAAATGATCCGGAGATGTACAGAAAGGTGTCCAGAGATAACGTGTTGTGCTCGGCGGCACTATCCCTCGGCAAGATAAAGTCCATGAGGCGACTCCAGATCCAGGTAGGCTTCCGTTTTGGCTTCCGGATGTGCTTCCAAGTCGGTTTCCGGAGGAACGGCTGGTAAGGCGTCCAGCAGCGGCAAGGCTACGTCTCCATCTCCTGGGCTGCTGCTGGAGGAAAGGCAGCCGACATGACCATCATCCCGAACTGCCTGTCGTCTCAATGCGAGGGCTGACGTTGTTGGTTTCTTGGGTGATCCTGTGGCTGATCAAAACCTCTGTCCGCGGCGCGAAGGTATTATGACATCTCAAGCAAATCCTGTGAGGATTGCGAATCTGACAGCAGAGGATGCCGATATCCGGAAGAGCAGGCGTGAAAAGCTGCTGAAATCCCTGGCGTGAATCACCCTTGGGTGCAGTGGCCAATGCCTGTCGGATGAGTAAAAGACAGCTGGCCCAAGGCTGAAGACAACGGGGCAATCGACTATCCGGGCAAGCGGGAGATCCAGCGTTGGAGGTGCGCAGCTGCTCGACCTTACCGTACATTTCTGTCCTTGCATGTGGTGCATCATCCTGCGAGGGCGCGACCACGCGAAAAGAAAACAATCCCGGTAAGCTGGACAGCTTTGGGCGTTCCAGGCACTCAGCCCTGAGTGGAATAAAAAAATGAAACGCAGACCAGGTCTGTCCAGATCATGAACCACGGCTGTGGCTTCTTCCTTGAATAGAGGTGGTTCCAAAGACATTGGCATGAACAGTCCACGGGTCGAAGTCCAGGAAAATATCCGGCATTGTCCAGGTGAAGTCCAGAATCCAGGGGAAGTGGAATCCAGCGGCATGTGCCTTGGTCCAGGGACAGTTCCGAGTCCAGAGTGCCATGGCAGTTCATCCTGTGGTTGGTTATGTCAGTTGGATGAACTCACTTTGCTCGCCCGGGAGAGACCGTGATGAGAAAACGTTGTAGCGCATTGTGATCCGAGGAGGCTCGAACTTGATATGTACAATTTCGCCGGATGTTCACTCACCTTGGCTGTCCGGCCGTGGCCTTGACCAGGTGTCGCAAGTTGGAGGAGGTCCGTGGGGGGGATTGTGAGAAGCAAACATGTCCAGGTCGGTATGTCCATGACCGGCAAATCCATGGAAGACAGATAGTCCTGGCGGCGGGTCCGGACAGCAAGGAGAGGAAGAATCCGGGCAGAAATATCCACGAATCGCTGTCGTCCGCTCCTTCCCAGTGCAATGGAATTCCAGGCCTTGTGGCATCATGCACCCCTGTACCCTCGTTCTCTGCATTAAAGAAAAAAGCAAACATAGTCTCATACGTCGTTGGTTCCCATCCGCTGATCAAGTCGCCCAGCAATGCCGTACAGTGGGAAGGTGGTCCATTATGTGAAGAAGTCCTGGTCGGCCTGAATGTCCAGAGGGAAGTGGCTCCATCGCCCAGCATAGCGGAGAACGGATCGAAAGCCGGCAGTCCATCACAGTCCAAAGGTCTAGAGGTGCAACTTGCAGCTCTGAAAATTTTGGCATCTCCGGGGTCCTGGGTCTATTCCGTGGTTGATGGGATTAGAAAGTCGAAAGAAGCCGGGTCCGAAGAACAGAAGAAAGTAGGAAAGGAAAACAAAAAAAAAACACAGACGACCAACTCCAGGGTCAAGGTATTAACAACGAAGGGCAAGGCATCCACCACGAGACCCATGCATCTCGTGGGACTAGTCCAGGGGAAGGAGGTCGGAGTCGAAGTGCCGCTGCCAGTCGGCGATTAGCGATGCGGTGGCGGTTCCGGTCTGCGTGTCTGTCGTCTCGTTCCGGCTCTGAACGGCGAGCCCTGTGTTCCTGTGGTCCCGCTCCCTCTCGCGCTCACGTTCCCTCGGCTCGAGTCGCGGTCACGGTCACGGTCACGGCGCGCGGGTGGCGCCCACTACTCGCCATCTGGGCCGGGTGGTACCAGTGGGAGTAGTCACGGTCTGGAGTCCGGGATTCTGCATGTCATCATACTGAGGATCCGGGGGGGCTCCGTAGCCTTGCCGTTTGCGTTGTACCTGCAGGGGAACCTAAATCATCAGATGAAGCCTCGGGAGGGTTGGTTGCTGCTTTATTGTACGCACCACGGCCGTAGAGGGCATCGGTCGGGAACTGGGCGGCAGGATTCCCGGCAGGCGGTGGGTAACCGTACGGATCTGTCTCGGTCCCATAGACCGGGGTGCTCGCTGTTGGTGCAGGGTAAGTCCTAGAGGGAGCGGCAGATGTATGAGGCATGGCGGGCGGCATCCTGGGCTGTCCGGCAGGGGGATATCCAGGGGCGGCTTGGTAATTTGATCGTGGACAAGGCACCGGCATCCTGGGCGTAAGAAGCGGGCATGGAGGCGGCGGGATCCCCCGTACCTGTCGCCGGAAGTTTGGGGTTGCGGAGAGTATTGCGTCGGAGGAGGGTTGGGCGGATATCCGTAGGCCGGTTGTTGGTACTGGGCCGTGGCGGCAGCAGCATGAACCGGGGGCGGATATGCGGCGGGAGGATAGCTGGCTGGAGGTGCACCTGGGTACGGCTGGCCTGCGTAAACTGGATTCCCGGCAGCGCTTGGAGGGGGGGCGTAGTCAACGTCCATGGCAGATCCGTACTGGGCCTGGTATTCCTGTTCCTTTTTCCATGCACTGTAGTCAGACTGGCCAACGCGCGGCTCCCGGGAGCCTACGGGCGAGTTAGAGCTTCTCCTCACAAAATGCCGTTCGCTTGACTCGAGTGCGTTGTACCTCCAGAGCCACCGGCTGAAGACCTGGACGCTGCGCGCCTTTCCTGCTCCCAGCGAGCGGAGTCGGCCTTGAGATCTTGGATCATGGCCTGTCACGACTGTGAGATGTCCCGTCCGAAAGTCCCGTCGCGAAGCTTGAGGTGTTTGGTACTCACTGATGTTAGGTTTCGGTACGCTGTGATGAAGTAGCCCTGCGTGACACGGCCATCTGGGGACTGCAGGTAGAGGTCGTGAGAAATGAGCGCCATGGACAAACGGGGCCCGGGTGAGGGTAAGGGGGAAGCCATACCTCGTATGTGCCAGGGCGAAACTAATGCGTCGTTCCCGAGGTATCTGCAAATGTCGGAGGTGATGACTTCTCGGTCGATGCCGTCGCGAGGCACAAAGTACTCATTCTGGCGCGGAGCCGCGGGCGGCATCGCCTGGGTTTGGCTCGACCTATTACTCGGCCTCACCGCCTTGTGGGAATTGTGGGAATTTAGGGGACTACGGGAGGGGATCCGAGAGAATACGGTAACCGAGAAGATGAGAGTCAAAACCTGGGTGTGCAAGATCCGAAGCAGAGAATCTCGGAGAGTCCGTCGACGGGTCGAAATGCGCGGAAGGGCGATGGGGGGTGAACCAGCGACGCGGGCGGGACAGGAAAAGTAGCAAGAAGAGCAAGAACGGGAGAGGGCGGAGGAGCGGAGAGGGCGGGCGAACGCTGGAAGAAATGGACGGCGGGCCACGAAAGCGACCCGGCGCTTGGGGTTGGGCAGTCAAAAGTGGGACAAGTCCCGCTGCCTGCCGTGGCCTGCTCGGCTGGTGACTGGCCGCCTGCAGACGGCAGTGGACCTGAGCTTCACCAGCGCTGCCCCTTCCCCGTTGGGCAGTCATTGGCCAACCTCTACTGGGACACCAGCATCCCAGTTGGCACTGGACTGGCTGTGCACAGGTTGCACCGGGCCTCTTTTGAGGTGAGCCCCGGCAGGAACCAGATGAGCGGTGCCAATGGCAGAAGCCAGACTGGCACGAGAGCACCCTGCAACCGCTGCGCATGGATGAAGGACTGGCGAAAGCTGCCAATGAGCACAAAGAGGCCATGCGACAGGAAAAAACGCTCCGAGACGGCGGGTTGGAAAACGCTCGAAACAGCTCAGCCATTTAACTGCCCCTGTGACCGATCAACCAAAGGAACGGAAAGGTTCTCGAAAGTCACGACCCAGGCTTGTGGCTGCCGGCAGGGGAACGGAGTGGGAGCTGGTTGGCAAGGTACACCATTCCGGAATAATAAGCGTCGGTCACCCAAACGGTTTGGGCTGGCCAGACATCCGGAATACGACACTACACTCCGATGAATGGAAGAGGGGCATGCCAAGCTGTCTGGCTGGCAAAGCTGGATAGGGCTGAACGATTCTCGACCTTCTGGCACAAAAAAAAAGACAATTTCATCGGGAGACAGCGACTGAGACATAACGTTACACTATCAACAAAGACGGGACGGTTCCTCTCACACAAGCACGATCGAGTGTTTCTGGTTCAAAGGTAGCCTTCTATACCCTCAGCGCACCACCACTTCCTCGCAGCAAGTCTGGTTGAAATCAGGCGACCGACACCAAAGCTAGTAAATGCTGTGTCACGTCTCAAGTTCTTCCTTGCAGTGAGCCAGCGAAGGAAGGCGAAACGTCGTCCGTGACACGGTGACTGGCCGATTTGGCCTCCCAAACCTCCTGACTTCCGTCGCGATGGCTGGTTGAAAAATGCTATTGTGGAATCTCCGCGAGAAGGCATGCCCACTCCCAAGAGAGCAGCCTTCAGGTGGCCAGCCCAGGGACAAGAGTGGCGGTTGTTGGGTGTTTGGTGAGGTCGGGTATCAATGCATCTCGAAGCCCAACCTGGCACCGACACCCCAGCCAATCATTGTGAAGCACAACTCCCAACTGCTGAGACGCAAAAGGCTGGGAAAGAGATCGAGCATTGCCTCGTCAGGACGAATTTTTCCCGTCTTGAATTCTTTCGCGCGCTGCTAGTCCGTGGTGTTGCAGGATCTGGGCGATAGCACACTGCAGTACGCAGTACAACGATAACGAGCGGCCGTTCTGGCACCGCATCCCTGATACTCACGGGGCTCTGGATTGGCCACCATTCAGAAGGCCCCCAAACTGAGTCGTGCGCTCCGCAGTGGTGGCATTTATCGTGGCTCGCAGAAATGGTGATCTCCAGTCGCAACCTCTCGATGGCATCTCGAGTGGTAAGTTTGGCTGTCAGCATGGCCTCAAAACGAGTCCCCTGATCGATCCTCAACCTCCTGCGCCTCCCGACAGTGCCGACTACGAATGACCGATGACGGCGCTGCGTCCGAGGAGACATGACGAGCATGATTTCTTGCTGAGGGCGAGGCTGTCTTCCATCCAATGACCTTAAAACTTGATAGACGCCTCCCTCCGCTTCGGCGAGTCCAACTGCATGTGTTTATTGATGCATGGTTGCCTCAGCGATATCCTGGGCCTGCTCAACCGAAGCTCAGCTTCTTCTGGCCGCGCTCCAGCTTCTTGGGCCTCCCTGGTCGCTTGGGTGCTGTCGGCTCCGGTCTCCGACCGCCAGAGTGCGGGCTTGCTGCATCGGCAGATGGCTGGTTGTCGAATGCGAGCCTGACACGTTCCTGCTCCTGAAGATCTTTGGCAAAGTGCCAATCTTGGTGGCTTTGGTGTGCTTCCCGAGTCTCAAAGCGGGCGTCACATCGGGAGCAGGGGTGACCGCCGACTGGCGACTCCTCCCCATCATTAGCTTGGGGTCCCTCATCCGCCCCGGAGGGCCCATTTAGGCCATCGGCCGCAACTGATACAACCTCTATTCCTCGGTTGCCAACATTTCACCGCCATTCTTGCCCCCGCCAACCTCGTCAGAGCCCAAGGCAGGAGGGGTCTCCTTCCTCGTAAAGAAACGCTGGATCCCGCGGTCGTCCATTCGACGTCGTTTCTCTGCTGGCTGTCCACCATCCTCGTCTTCTGACCTTGTCGGATGCCAAGGTTGCGGGCTTGCGCTTCCTCTCCCCTCAACAAGAAGCCGTCGATCCCCATATTCCCGGAGATACCATCCTCAAAGCCGCCGACACTCAAGCTGAGATTGGAGCAAGGCCAGACGTGACCCTCATGGACGATTTGGTTGAGCAAGTTCTTGGCGAGCATGAAGAGCATTTCGTCATCCACGTAACGGGCTTGCGGGATTGGCCCTTGACGAGAGCGCATCTGGCCGTTGGCATGGCGATGATGCAGGCTCATGGTTTTGGGCCGGCGTTTGTTCTCCAGCACGCCTTCCTCGACCAACCGAGCAAAAATGTCGGCGGCGAAGATCCTTAACCATTTGGTAGCCTGCTCAACTGTGTTGATGCTCGGCCGGAACGACTTGGCTGAAAGCATCGACTTGATCTGAGTTCGCGGGTTCACCTCGCTCGTGTCGATTCCCCGCATTGTGTTGTAGATCCACGTGCCAGTGTCACCTCCGAGCTTCGACTTCATCTGCTCTAGAGAGACGGCAAGGAGGTCCTGGACGGATTCTGTCTTGAAAACATGACTGACTTGTTCCCCAATTTCCCGCCCAGGTTCCGGAATTTGGTGAACTTGAAGCCTGACAGAAAGTGCCGGACAGCTCGATTCCGTATCACCGTTTGCTGGTTGGGTTTCCTGTGCGAGGAGCCGAGCTTGCTGATGAGCTTGTTTCTGGCGATACCGGCAGCGCATGTGTATCGGAGCTTGTCTCTAATGGCCGCCCTAATATTGCGCACGATTTCAGAAGCAACCAGGAGGGCCACGTCATCCCAATCCGGGTCTTCAAACTCGGCATGCTCATCGTCCAAGTCCACCAGAGCGTCAGCCTGCCAGTTCAACGCGGAAATGGATGGCATGGGAAGCAGCTCGGACGGGTCGTCGTTTGGCGGGGGCCCGTTCAGCTCGGGAAAGCGCTCAAGGAGGACAGCATGGACGTGAGCGGATAGGTCCAGGAACACTCGTCGATGCTGGCCTTTTCCACTTTCTGCAGGTGCTGAGGAAGGTGCTCCTTGATGACAGCCAGGATGCGCCGGGATTCAAGCCGATAGGGGTCCAACGAGACCTTGTCGGTTGCAATGTTCTCAGCGGCATCAGGACGATAAGCCCTGCATGTTGTCAATCAGCCGTGCTGCTCCGCTCCGAGATGGCCACTCAAGGCCCGAGATGTGCCTACCACTTGTCCTCCTTTCACGCCAGGTTGCGACATGCTGGCAGATGAGACTGGGGCAAAGCTTCTTTGCTTCCGTCACAGTACAATGGCGCCCAATCCCGAATGCTCGGGCTGGGTAGTTGACAGCAATAAGACCCTGCCTTTCAAGGATCAGTTCCCCGTATATACTTGACGACCGCCATAAGAAGCCCTACCATTGCTGAACGGCAAGTGGCTGGTCTTCGGGAATAGCAAGACGGACCATCTCGGCCTGAGCATAAAAGCAATCCAAATCTATGTGGGCAACCACTCTCAGCGGGCAGCAGACGTTGTACGAGGCCATCTGGCTCAGGTTCCGATAGGTGAACTGAGAGCGTCTCTGGGCAAGACCGCCACCTACGAGGGAAGAGTCCCCGAATGAGTGCTGCGGAGAGGACATTGGAGCGGAAGGGAATCCACGGGCTTCGACAGCATACTGAAGAAGTGCCGTGGTATTGTTGAAATTGATCCGGGCTATTGTGTGCGAAGACTTTATTTGTTCGACGTCGCTCCTGTTGGCGGTTTCCTCGCAAGTCGCGCTGTGGGGTGGACGCATTTGGGCGATCTGCAGCATTGGTGGGGAGGGTCGAAATCGGGGAGAATACTAAGAGTTCACACCTATTTTCCAAGCTTTGTAATCCATTGTAACACCTCTGAATACATATCGCAGCACAGTCTGCCCTCTGTGCACCGGTTAGAGGCATAACCTCTTTCACCAGAGAACGGAAAGATCCTTGGACAATTTTGTATTGGAAATTGTTATTCTCTAGCTTCTAGGACAACCGTTACGAAATAAAAATGGGTCAGATCAGATTTCGCAAATATCTTATATTTGCATGAAACTTTGGTAATGATGTTTGGTGCGTAGCGTAACGGATAGGCTCATTCTTTCTCTCCTAGACATCATTCTTGTCACGGACAACTTAGACTATCTTCTCTTTTGCTGACTTTGTTTTTTGTCTCCTCACTGTTGTGCTGAAGATAATCAAAGGGCACAGAAGACCTGTGAACTGGTGCCCTTAAACGTTGGTCAACTGCCTGTAGAGGTATTGTCGTTCTTGTGCCACGCCCCTTATCACATCTAGCCACGGTCAGACCTTGTGTATTGCATTCCATGCCTTGGGGGCCGTGGGGTGAATCACTCTGGAAGTTTCTCTGACTGTGTAACGTAAGACAACGACTTAGTTTCATGGCCAAACATCAATACAACTTGTTTCTTTCTCAGAGTTCCGTAATACAATCCAGTTCAGCTGTTCCCTCAAGGCTAGCCTGGCCAGCCCACAACGAAACTGGCTGATTGTCAAGAACTCCCTTTCAGGCGCAAGATCGTGAGGTGTAATTACGCGCGGATCCGCTTTGGAGTCTGAGGTGGAGTCACTCGGCCTATTTCATGACAAGGTGTCTTAAGGGGTCGGGGTCTGTCACAAGTTAAAGCCACATCAATGATATCACGGCTAGAGATGTGCTGACCAAGATATTGTGATTGTATCGAGATAATGAAGGAGACGACGGATGCTGCACCCGCGTACCTGTTCGTCCTCAGTAAGAAACACTCCGCGACAATCCTCTTGCTCCTCTGGTCTCTGGCCATGAATCAGAATGAACGCCACGCCTGAGGATCATGAAACATCACCTCAAGCAACCACATTCGATGTCCTGCATTATCTACATCAAACTCTCAGACATTCAGCTGACAGCAACTCGAAGTATAAGCTAAGCCACTCTCTCGTACCATTTTTAAGAGATGCGTCAACCCATGACCTTCAAGGTCGAACAACAACGATAAGGGGAAAAAAAAAAAATCCACGGCCGAGTCCAAGATCAGGCTCAGGACCGAGTTGAAGATCCAGTCGAGTTCGATGACACTGAGCTTGAGCCGCAAGATCAAGACAAAAACCAAGACGCAGGCCCACGCAAAGAGCAAGTCGAGGATAATGGCATGTATTCGGATCGATGTAGCGAGGCCGGCAATTTCCCTCCTGAGGCGCGCCATCGCTCACTCCGTAAGGGGCACCGCTTCCCGGTGCCGAGATCTACTACTGCTGCATGTGTGGAAATCAGATCAACACCGAGCTTCTAATTATCTCGCTGTACCCACTGCACCCATGACCAAGCTGGATGTGGTGGTATTGTGAACCTGGCCCAGGGTATTGAGCTCCACATCGTCGAGGCTTGAACAGCGGATGTGGTCACTCGTTCGAGGGAACTTGAAGTCTCTCGGTGCAAGCGAGAATGATTCTTAAAAGACTTGGAGCCCTGAAAACCGTTGTTCACCAAAGGTCTATATCAATCCACGGCAAGTAAGATACAGCCAATAGGGGGAGAAAATAGCTTTTGATCCATCTCAAAACAGCGAGACCAATGACGCATTGCTAACCGTGCCCGACATGAACACAACTAACACTACAGAAAAATGATCCGGTATGTCCTATCCGCCAACACCGAAATCCTGGGGTATCTCTATGAAAGTGGTCTATTCCGTGTACCTTCCGGCCCACACTTCTGCCGTCCTCCCAGCTCCTTCGTCTCGGCACTCTTCTCCTCATCGGACAGCTCGGGAAGCCCAAACCTGACCCGCAGCTGATGATACAGCGGGCCCATCTCGTAAAAGCTCTCATTACTTTCGTACTTTGTGCAAGGAGACTCGTTAAAGGGCAGCAGCCATTCGACGATGTTGTCTCTCCATAACTGATTTCCAGTTGCGGTAGTAGCCCAAGTCCCAGGGGTTTTCTCCCATCTCCGTCTTGACGATGGCAAAAGTGCGCGTTGCAAGCTGGTCCCGGGGCGAAGGGCTGCTTGCCCTGTGGGTACTGGCGAGGGGAGCGGGTAGGTGATGACGTTGTAATTCTGGCCCGCCGGCGTGCCTCGGGGCACTCGGATGGCAAGCTGGTGCACCACATGTTTGGATTTGACGTAGTCGACCGTTGTCAGATTGATCAAGATGTAGCGTACTGAGGTTAATGTCATAGTCAGGGTAAAGAGGCCGAAGAGAGCGGAAATCGCCAGTGCACCGATCGCGGGGCCATCGATGCCGTTCCCGCTGCGGGCTTTAGACTCGATGCAGATGACGGTAGCAACAATGACGATAATGCAGTATATCGCCGTGTAAAACGTAAACTGAACAAAGAACTTGAAGGCTGTGGTGACCGCCCTTCGTTAGTTGCAAGCTCGAACTCTGAACCAGAGACCAAGGAGGAAGCTATTACTCACCAGTCTCGCCAACGATCCCCCCAACCCACGGGCAGTAATGGTCCATCTTCTTCACACAGCGTTCGATTTCGCTGCAGTGATGCGCCCGGTCCCTTTTCCAGTTGCAGCAGGTGCTGCACCATCGTGGCCTCCCGTCGGTCTCGCAGACAAAGACATCCTTGCTATAAAAGGCCTCCAGACCAGGGCTATCGGGGTCGTCGTCGGGTCGGGCCTCGTATCTGGTGGCTGCCTCGAGGTCGTGGTCTCGTCGTTTGCGTCTTTTTGCCTCTGTTTTCCATTCCGTTGCTTTCGGCCCAAGTGGTGTAACTCCGGGGTTGAACTGAATGACCAGAAGACTCGGAAATATGTCAAGAGCGCGAGGGAGAGAAAGAAGAAGTACAAAACAAGGAAGGCAATTGCGGTTCCAGGTTGGTCTCGGTCGGAAAGGAAGAAGTCCACTAGCCAGGTCAGTCAGAATGCCAGTCCCCACGGGCAACAGAACGGCGGAGCGCGGCCTACGGCAGATACGTTTGACGACGACATAGGTAGCGAAGCCAACCATGCCGGCGAGAACGAAGGGAATAATGCGCGTCACCCACCGCGCCTCTGCGCGACGGGCAGCAACCATGGCGTCGTCGGCCAGTGGCTTCTCCGCGAAGACGTCGGCGGACGTAGCGAATGTGAAAGAGCCCGTAGAGCGGCAGCCTCGCAGCAGATACCGGCCGGTGGATCAGAGAGTCCGGTGGCATGGATGCGGCGCATCTATCTGCTTGCGGGCATGCCGACCAGCTACCGTCGTTGCTCACGAGGCGCGTTCGGGCATGGACGTCGAATCGGGGCGACGTTGGCAGTTGGCACGGGCCAAGGAGATGAGCTGCCGACTCGCGAGATGACGTTGGGTGGAGACCAGAGGAGATGAGCGCGGAGCGATCCGCATTGTTCGCATGCCAAGCCCCTGCCGCGCAGGCTACTTCCCGTCACGGGTCCCACAAATACCCCCTTCTGAATGCCCTGGGAACAACTGCTGTCTTGATTCAAAGAACCCCCGGGATCTCGGCTGGACATCAGGGGCAAGTTCAACCTCCAGGATGCTACATATTTGAGGAGGAAGAGGGATCTTCGCTGACCTCTCAATGCAGCATCACGGGCCTGTACTGTACAAGTACATTCAACAAGGCCGTGTCAAAATTGTCCTGTCGTCTAAAGTACCGCCTTTTGCAGCGCACAGGGCATCGGATGTACATCGCTCTCCCAATGCCTTCCGAGTCGAGGACAGGATTGAATCTTGAAAGCGTTACAGAACTTTCAGTATCATAACCTGTCTTGATTTCTGCTTCAGTATGAGAGCAAGAGCCGACTCGGAGGATCCAAAAACCGGCGTCGCTATTCACATTTGGCCGGCACAGGCCAGTTATCGATCCTGGCAGCTCGAGCCTCAAATCCACATTTTGAGTAGTTGCGGCTCGATTTTCGGGGTTGACGATGACCGCATCAATGCCCACCAGCAGTGCTGTCTGCTTCTCGACAAGGGTGAGGGCAAAAGAAGGGTTTGCTCTCTTGGGGCCGCCCTGATGAGATCAGAGATGTCATCATGTCAGGTTTGGGTGAAAGAGCTTCTCCCTTGTCTCCGATGCATTTCTGTCTCTCCCGCCATCAGCCTCCTCGGTAGGGTGCTCTCTTCATCCCGACAGATCGAATCGCTCCGCGTCACATCAAGCGCTCAAAAGAGCGAATTGGACTTCCAGACGACAACATTGTCCAGTTGGTCCCTAGTCATAACGGCGCATTGGCCTGCTTTGGGCCTTCGTATATCTTCTAGGGATTCCGTGTCAACAAAGGAGGTCGAACGTCCTTCTTTCTCTCTGACGTCGGACTTTGTCTGGAAGAGAATTCCGACATCTTGCCCGAGCAATTCCTCTGCGGGGAGTCTCCTGTGTAACTACTTCAAGTCCACGCTCGGACTCCTTCAGGCAGCGGTCGATCCATGGTATGCCGGCAGTGGCTCAGTGGCCCCATTTCAGCACCAAAGTTGCAGTCGCCCTTCCCAATTTCTCGCCGGGATCATATGATGGCTGTCTCAGATGCGACATTCCAGCCCAACCCGGGCCTTCAGAGCAAGCGGCCGGGACTTAGGCTCCCATTTCTATTTCCCTGGCTCAGGCAACGGACTGAACGGGAGCTGAGGGCAACCACCTGGTAGCAACAAGAAGGAAGATACCTTGAAAAGTGCCGCTGCAGAGCCTACCGCCACTTGGAGTTGTGTGGGTGGTTGGCCTGCAGTGGTGGCCTGTCGGGCCATGCCACCACAGGGCCTGGTCCTCACGAGGAGAGTTGATAAAGGACTCGAACAGCCCAACCCTCGTGGACTTCACGAAGCAATGCCTCCCGGCTCAGAACGTCCCCTCCACTACTGGGATAGCGAATTCGAACCCTACGTACCACTCCATGACTTAGCGAAAGCAACGGGAGAGTACTGAAAGCCTGCAGGAGGCGACGAAAAAAATCATCACGGGCCATGCCGCGCTTCTCCAATGCCACCCACGATGGCGAGAACGGCGACGTCGACGCTCCGGTCGCCCATCTCTGCGACACGCTATTGTTCAACAGCTCTCACTGGCCGCTGGACATTGACGATGGGGAGTTAGCTGAAATGGCCGGAGTTGGAACCGAGAAATACGTCAAGATGTCGGGCTCAGTTATCAACCCCTCGACGACTTGTGCATCTGGCTCCGAAGAAAGCCGATGGCCTGCGAACCTAACGGTCTTTCCCATCTCGGAGTTGCTGCTAGCCAAAGCAGGCCTCGACTTTATCAACGATAAACGACGGGAAGGTGAGTGGCCCACAGTCTCTATTCCTTTTCTCAGAGTCATCACATCACAACACAACCGAACTGTTGCCTTCGCCGATCCGACTTGCACAGCCAACTGGAAGTTGCGTCGATCGAGTTACTCACTCGATGACCCCTTGTCTTTGCATCGCCGCAGTCAGCTATTTTCCATCCGTTGCTTCTCCGGCCATCGTCTTAATCAATTTGCGGGTTCCTGGAAGACGAACGCTCAGGAGCTGTGGATGCCTGGCGGGTTGCTAGGATTGTTGACCGAAGTGTCGCAGCAGCACCGACCGACTCAAGACGCAGACGAATTGGTGCTGCGACGACAACTCTCATCCCGAGACCAAACATGCCCAAAGCCGGCCGGCTTCGCCCTGCCGGCATGGCCACGATTCAACACTTGACTGAACTGGCGAATGTTTGACCAGTTTCGGTCCACCAAGACGACGAATCGAACACTTTCTCGACCGACTACGACCTCAATTGCAGCTGTTTGAGTCCTACGACATCGAGCGGGCCGCATGGCTGACTCACAGCCTGACGCGGCTGTTGCAGACATCCAGGCAGCACCCTCGACCTAAGCGCGAGGCTGCATCGTCGCAGTGTCTTTGCCCGAGACGGAGCCCGGGTCTGCGGTATCGGCTTGCCGGTACAGAGTCGTGACGCGTCTAAGCCACGGCCGTTTGTGCCTTGCCCGCAGCCCTACACATGAGGAGACCACGCTCGGTGAACGGGTTTTGATCCGGGCGCTGAGAAGTTGGCGGTGTTGAGTGAGGAGACAGCGAATTGGGGCTGTCCGTTCCCAATTGGAAGTGGATCCTCTCGTTCTTGAAGCGCAGCTCCCGGATACATGCATAGGTTACCTGGATCCAGGATCTGCCAAGACTGGGGGCACCAGCATGGATTGTGGACGCCAAGGCTTCGGAGCCGCATCCACGAGAGGCAAGTGGGTACGGTACGCTCACGCTTAGCATCTTCTGCCACTCTCAGAAGTTCGATTTGGCTCTCCCGAAATCGTACTTTGTTTTATCTGGTTCTTTGATTCATTCATTCGAGATGGCCTGCTCATATTGTTTGGATTAGGTGAAGCGCGGAAGGGCAGACTCTTCCCCCATCTCGCCCGGCAGGCCCCCTGTTGCCTGCCATCGGTTCTCCTGGCGCTCGAGAGAAACGAGAGAAACGGAGAAACGGGAGAAACGGGGTGCTTGAGGCATCTCGGGCACAGTATGCCCGACATTCAGCTCCAGGAGTCCTGGGCTCCATCAGACGTCCCCCGAGTCCTTCGCTCGGTCAACCCTTTCTTCCCAGCCTCGACGAGGATGATCCGTTTGTTGCCCACAGGGCAGTGGCTGAAATCTTAGCGGTGAGGTCACAACGGCTGTATACCCTCGCCCGCCGGTCGGCAAACCTGCGTTTTGATGCGCATCGGCTGGCGGGCACTGCTTTCCCGCAGAATCCGGGTGACTCGTTCACCGGCAATCCCACGCCCGTCGGGCCTGCCTTGGTCTTGCACACTTCACATTTTCTTTGTTTGCCTGGTCTACGCTGTACCAAGTGGGCACCATGGCGGAGTTATGCAGCGGCCTAACACGCTTGGGCATACTACGAGCCGGGTCTGCCAGGCAAGAAAGAAAGTCGTCTTTTTGCTGCGGCAGTGAGGCGATGACCGGAGGATGAAATCACTGGTTGTTGTTGTTGCTCTGCTCAAGCTTCCAGCTTGTCCTTGGGGTACATAAGCCTCGACTGTGTCCATCCCAAGATGTCGCCATCCTCATCACCATCGCCCTCTCGGCAGCCAACGGCATCGACATCTCCTTCGGCTCCATCAACCTCGGGTCGTCCAACTTTGCACTTGCAACACTCGCCACAGACACACTTATCCGCAACATGGGCAAGGACAGCACCAAGGTCTACGTCGAACGCAAGTGGTATTGCGTAAGTGACCGTAGCTCCGTCTATCGACTTCTCATCGCTGACGAAGTGAATAGCATGCCTGCGGAGACGGGCCACTGAACTGCACACTCGTTTCGAGCTGCCCAATGTGTTACCACCCGCGTTGCACCCAGTGCCAAACCGTCAAGATGACATATTCGTCGAACCGCTAAGGGCGTTCCCCTTGGGGCAATTCGTCGCCAGTCCCTTCAGAGGATCACTACGAGATCGCGGCCTGCGAGTGTCCTTTTTGGGAGAGCATGCTACCTGTTCCAGTCTGTTGGGCATGCTGCAGAGTGTTTGGATTAGAGGAGCTACTTGACGTGGAGTTAGCATTTGTTTCGATTGGCGTTTGCCTTTTTAGTGTGGTTAGGGTTCTCAGGTTCTTTACATCGGTTTCGGGAGAGCATTGAGCAGGAGCATGGAGAGAGGAGCATGGGAACAGGACACTGAAGAGTAAATCTGACCGCGGCGGGCGCGAGCTCTCACGGTTGGGAGTTGTTCTTCTCTTTTGGATAGAGGTAGATTTACTCAACACTTGGATGTCACTATTCAGCCTTTTGTTGTTTCAACCCAGCGATACCCCTGAAGGTTGTGGAGTGATGACACGACCATGCATCTATATCCTTTTTATTTGTTTTGCCTGAGCCACTACCTGTCACTCTTTGTCCCGCATTTGACTCTGGTCCGCAGCAAACTCAGCACATCGACCCGCCATAGGTTCTAGCCGGCAAACAGATCAAGATGATCTCCGGACTCAGAGAGACCAGAGCCCATCGAGTCTACTATACCCATGGCTGCCTCTTGCGGTTTGGTGGTGTCGAGGTGCGACTGGGCCTGCATTGGGTTGCATGCATGCATCTCGCATCTCAGCACATCGGACAGGGCTGCATGGCTGACAATTCCAATCAGCGGGATTGGTGTCGGCAACCAATTGAAGATTTCCACCTAAGTCCTCTGGGTCTCGATCGCGCACCACCATCACCACTGGCCGCGGACTTTCTCCACAGTCACTCATCTCTGTCAGACCCGAAACCCGAGAATTACAGGCTCTGATTGGGCTTTCAGCAAGGAGAAGACGTAGGCGCAATCAATATCTTCAACTTGTGTTAACCCCCCACCAACCCTTGCCAGCCAAGAACACGGTGCAGGGTATTCTGGGTCTCACCCAGTTCCCCAGTCTGATATACCCAGTTTGGAAGGATTCAAGAACCGGAATCTAAAGCGCCATTAAGGGTGCTCAGAAGCTTTCTGGGCCGATTCCATTTGCTCTTCCGGAAACTCGGCACCGGAAAGATCAACTTCGTCGCTGTACAGCCTCCCTTGCCTAACTCTTTCTGATCCAAGTCCCAGAACTAACAGCTTCAGCTAAGGCACCCACGCCTTGTTTTCCAAAACAACATTGTTCCCTCTGTCTCCCTGCTTCCCAAACCAAAGAGTTTGAATTCCTCGTCATTGTGACAACCCTCGACTCAACCTCGACGCAAGCCCTCCGCCCCGTCGTCCGGAACGCTCACCGACGAGTCCCCACAGCGGTACGGTAATACGCCCCGGTAGATTTATCCGCGTTCTCTGCCGTGGAGTCCCGGAGTCGGGTTGCACAGCCCGGATGTGCCCCACTCTTCTCCTCCAGGACTTCAACTACAGTACTGACTTTAGCATAGGGCAAGACAAGGCGAAAACAAATCCTCCGTAATGGGGTCCTCGGTGTGCAAATTCAAAATTCGCCGAGGTGGTGACAAATCGCAAGCGATGATGCAGAGCAGCCGACAAAGGCCAAACTCCACCGCGTCGGTGAGCTTTTGGGAGGTTACATAAACTCAGCCATACCCACACCACCCGCCCTCGCCATGCCCGAGGGTTCCATCTTCGTTTTCTGCGTTGCTGTGCCGGCGTCATTTCATTCCTTCACTGTGCCACGTGCAGAGCAAAATCAAGCAACCAAGTCCGCTACCAAACCAACCTGCAACCTGCCGGCTGTGCCCTGTTCATCCAGGAGGTCAATCCACCCGCCCTTGCATCAGAAACCCGACTTGGCGAGATCAAGCCGTTGCACAAAATCACAGCAAAACATCCCCAATAAGCCCATGGGGAACAACAGACTGCTCTTGCTTGATGTTGAACACTTTCCAGGCGGGATGGGGGCCCGGAGCTCCTCCCAACTCTCGCGGCAGCAGAGGATTCAGAAGCCTATCGTACATGGTACTTCAACCCAACCTCTCCCCCTCTCCTCACCCCCCCTCCCCCCCCCCGGGGGCTTCCCCTCCTCTTCTCGCTTCCTACAGCCACATACGAAGGGCGGGTAGGAGAAAAAGGGGAGGTAGGGTTAAAAAGATGCAATATCCTCCTTATTAAAGACCGTTTTCTACCGCAAACACCGTTCCTCTCACTCTCTTCCCCCTTGCCTCAGCAAGTCCCTTTCCTTCCTTTCCCATGCAAGCAAAACAGCAAAAGGAAAAACGCCAAAGCATAATCCTGAAAGAAACTCCGTCCCCTTGTTTCCCCGTACATCCATCAAATCGGCCAATCCCATTGGCATTGCCTCCTTTATTACATACCCCGGTGTGGCCCGCTGCAGCTGCGTTGCTGCAAAACGACCCTCACTGGCGCTCTGGTCCCGCAACTTCTGGCTGGATTTTGCTCGAGTTGCTGTTGAAACAACCTGAAGATCAGATCAGCCCTTTTGAAAATCCACCTGATGGTGGGCTAACCACAGCAACAAGCACAACACGACTCCTGTTGGAGCCTCTCCATGTTAATGTTTCTGGAATAGCTCATCGTCCTGGACCCCAAATGGCGTGTGGGGGTTTATCAAACCACAACACCCCTCGTCGGGGGACCGTCATCACACGTTTATCCGAGTCGCTCAGACAACTCTCTCTCTCTCTCTCACTCTGCCATCCGGCAAAGTGCATTTGCATTCCCACGCAGCTCTCTGGCACCGCACAGTTGCCTAGGAGCGTGTTATCAAAACAAGCTTCCTCCCACGCGGTTTCCCATCAACCACCCCACTACTTGGCCGCAGCACCACCAATAACCTTGATCTTGGGCGGCATCCTCTTCACCCCGGTCTCGTTGCCGCTCCCGCCAGGTTGGCCCTACCAACCGACGACGGAGATAGCACCACGCCCGCCTCGAGCGCCTTGCGCGAGGGCGTCCACTTCCGCGCAGAGGTTTTGCCACCGCTCGACAAGGTCAGCCTGGGAAGTTGTTTCTTGGTGGTCGGTGTTGACTTTTCAGCAGCGGCGGCGGCGGCGGCGGCGGCATTAACGCCAGCTGCGACGATGGTAAGGCTTGGGCTGCGGGAGGGAATGACGATTTTTGATTTTGAGCTTGTCGTTGTGTTGTTCTTTTTGTTGCGGTAGGATTTGGTGACGCGGCCGGTCTGGACTGTGTTTGTGGTTTGTTTCGTTCTTTTCGTCGTGGTCGTTGCTTTGGTTTTGCTAATTTTCGTCTTTGAGGTCGAAGTAGCTCGGCCGGGCTTGGCCGCCTTTTTCTTCCCAGCGACTGAAATGCTCGAGACACTACGCTCGATTGTGGTCACTGCGCCGTTGGCCACTCCTTTCGCCCTCTTAAGGCTGGAGGAGGACGGGGTGCGCTTGGGGCCAGTTGCGGCTTTGATCTTGCGCTTTCTGGTCGTCTTGGCGTCTTCTTCGTCATCGCCGTCGAACTCGAAAGCATCCTTCAGCTTGCGCTTGACTGCAGTCTTGACGCCGGTCTTGGGGACACCTTGGTTGATGCCCCCCGCTTAGCTGAAGTCTTGGTTGAACCCTTAGCCAAACCCTTGTGAGGACCCTTCGTTGAAGCCTTCGTCGAACCCTTAACCAGAGACTTTGGCTTTCTCGAGGCCTTGGTCGCCTTGACGCGCTTCTTCCCCTCCTTCGCCGGTTTGGGCGGCTTCACCTCCTTGGGCTTGGGCCCGAGGACGCCCGGCAGTTCGCACTCCCACACAAGCACTTCTGCACGTTCTTAGCTGAGAAGGGATCGAAGTTGTAGTCGTACGTGAGCTCCTCGCCCGTCATGATGGGGCGGTCCCCCGCGAACAGGGCCATGCGCGGCTGGCCGGACACAATCCACTTGATCATGCGGCAGTTGGGTGAGCACGAGTGGTTGACGAACCGCGCGATGCTACCGGTGGTCGCGTCTATGATCATGTTCTGGTCGAAAGACATGAGATAGTAGCACTGCAAGAGTCAGCTCTTGTGCTCTGGTACGGGGAGGCCCAAGACGCACCTCGTTGTCCTTGTACACCTCGTTCATGCGCCGCTCGCACTCCTCGACCGTGATGATCTCGCCCGTGTATTCCATGATGATCTGGTTCGGCTCAAAGCAGCGGTTGCTGCGCACGCCGTAGCCCCGATCGGCCGTCTTGAAGACCTCGACTCCTACGCGGTACCGGCCGCCCTTCTTGGTGCGCTCCTGGAGATCCTGGAAGGCGCGGTTCGTGCAGTGGGCCTTGCCGACATTGCAGTTCGTCTCGTCGCACTCGTACAGCATGATGCGGTTCTGGCAGTCCTCGCCGCAGCCGTCCTCTTTCTTACACACGCACTTGGAGGCGAAGTCCTCGAAATGGGGCGTCTTCTTCCAGTAGGAGGCCGCGTTGCCCACAAAGCGGTCTGAGAAGGTCAGCAACGCGAGACATGTCATGTCATGAGAATACTCACTCTTGGTCATGGTGCGGTAGGCGGCGGCTTGGGCTGTCCCGGAGGGAGGGGGTTGCAGACGTCAAAGGGCAGCTTGAAGTCGCGGCCATTGATCAGAATGCGCAGGCCATTGTACATGGGCTGCGGGAACGTCTTGTTGGGCTTGCCGCTGGGAAGAAGCTCCGGAAGCGAGGCGAGCTTCTTCTTCTCCGGCGCCGTGAGGCCCTTGAAGATGTCAAGGGGGGCTTGCTGACCTGCGTAGAGCCCCTTCTCGAGCCACTTCTTGACGCGCGGCTTCTTGCCCGCCGCAACAGCTGAATTCTGCTTCTCAGTCTCGGGCTTGGACTCGGCATCTGCGGTCTTCTCGTCCACCTTCACTTTCTTCCGCGGGGGCTCAGCCGCCGCCTCCTGTTTGGCGTCCACATCGACGTATTTCCCCTTGCTCCAAACCGTGTATCGTACCGGGCGCGTGTCAATGTGCGCAAACTCATTCGTGTCCTTAAGGCGGAGCAGCTCGCGCGACATGCGGCCCAGCGCCTTGTTAAGAGACTTCTTGCCCCGCTTGCTGAGGGTGGAGAGCTTAGTGGTGAGGTCCTCGACAGGAAGACCAGAAAGACGCGTCGCGCGACGCGTCAAATGTACGGGCGCAGGGCTTGCAGGGGATTTCTGGGGGATTCGCGCGCTCCTGGGGATGATGGAGCTCGCGGTCGGACGATTGATGGTGGACGCGTCGGCTTCCGCGTCAATTGAGCTGCCCGCGTTTTTGTCGCCAAGTTCCCCCAAAACGCCCTCGGAAATGGTGCGCCGCCTCGTTTCCTGGGGGGACCTCCATCTGCGCGTCGTCTGCCATGTCTGGCAGTGCTCATAAGTTTGGAGATGTTATATACCGGAAGACTCGCTCGGGCGCGTCGCGGACGGCCGGTCGAAGGAGGTTCGGCGGGTAGGGGCTGTTCGGCGACGATAATGGCATTTTTTCGGGGGAGGGCTGCTGGTCCTGTTCGTGTTGCTCGGATGGGGGTGTTGGGATCGCGGCTTCAATGCTCGGCGTGATGATGGTCTCGGGCTTTTGGGGAGGTCCGGCTCTGAGGCTAGAGACATGCTGTCGGGCGAAACGGTCGTCGGCGGAGTCGAACTTAATGAGGCCGAGTTGGACGAGGACGTGTCTGTCGGAGTGCTGCTGGCAAAACTCGACCCGCCCATGAGCGAATCCAGCTCGGCGATTGTTGGCGTCGCCTCTATGGTCGCCATGGTTGCGGGTGCTGCTATTGCTGTTGGTTGGTTGGTTGATGACAGAATTTCGTTGTTTGAGGTTTGTTATAATCTCGTGAGCAACGGAATGCAAGAATGCAAACGCGCGGCAGAGTCAGCTTCTCGGAGGCCGAGATGGGGAGCGAGCTGGGTGAGCAGAGCAAGCGGCCCGCGAAGATGCGGCGCGGGTTGCGGATGCCACGAAAACAGAATTGCAGGCTGAATTGGGGTTGTTTTTCTTTTTGAGATGGTGAGGGAGCAAGGAGAAGCCTAGGTCAGCAGGAACACCTGCACGGCATGCAACAAGAGAAAAATGGCCCTGGGACGTTCAATTGCAAGACTCGCATCAGCATGAACGCGTTTGTGTGGAGCTTGTAGTGGTTGTTGCGGGAACAGACGCCGGTCAGCGGGGGGTGGGAGGAAAAAAGGGCGTGAGAGGTGCGGAGGAGAAAGGTTGAGTGACTGGGAACGAGGAAGACAGATTGAGAGTGGGTAGCCAGGGGGGGGCCAGGTCGGAGTATTTAAGGGAGATGTGGAAGGCTGGAGGCTGGGGGGGAAAGGAGGGCAGATGGATGGGCCACCTTCACCTCATCTCATTACAACCACATGCACATAGCACCGCGTGCGGGAACGAGGACTAACTGACAGCAGCTCCAGACATCTGCAGAAAACCGTCTCTGTTCCCTCCCCGACACTCACCTCCAGCGCAGAGGTATCCTCTTGCAGCTACCATCGTGCTGGCCTCCTCCCGGATCACGGCATGCCTCGTGGGAGTGGACGAGGTTCCCATCATGTTCATGCATTCAAGCACTGTCCTACTGAGACACTGTCTGAAGCAGCACTGCCTTGTGAGAAAAACTAGTACCAAATCGTGCAGAATGGCAAGCAACAACCTGCAAGCTTTTAATCCGCTCCAGCCGTGTCTCCTCCGGGCGGTTATGTTTCCGACGTTTGCTTGGAGACGAGGTGCGCAGCGGATGCTTGGAGCAAGATCCCAATGGGGTGTTGGTGGTGCGGTCACTGGCGGACAGATTGGATCGCACAGGGCCAATCGCGGAACTGCTGCCTCAAGTTTGAAGTACATTGCCCAGGGCCAATGATTTCCGAGTTGAGTTGTGTGGAGGAGTTGGCCACGAGGTGAAGGGGGGGTTGAGCATGGGTCGCTAGGGTTCGGCCGGAGGCAGAGGGAGGAGACGATACCGGGGACGGCAACTTCCACACTAGGCCCTCCTCTCAACACCAATGGTTGCTGGAGACCTCTGCGTCACGGCAACCTTGCCGAGAAAATATGGCTCCCGCAGGAATTCTCTTCACAGACCTCCCATCGCGACATTGAGGTGGTTATCACCTCACCGGACCCCTATCTCACACCTCCTGCTCTTTGCCCCCGAGAACCTGGGTCCGTCAGCCAGCATGCCTCATATGTCCCGCTTCCCGTGTCTGCACTGGGCATCCCTCACAGGCCATTTCGGGCATTACCTTACTCCCCTGCATGTCCGGATGGGCTTGACAAGGACTCCTGCGTGCGTTGTTCTACGAGACTGGGGCATCTCTTGGGCCTCCCGTAGAAGGAACAGCATTTCCTGCTCGAAGACACGAGAAATGCATGGACCAGGCTTGATGTGTTGGTGTTGGTGGTTGCACGCCGATGGGCCTACTCACTTCCTCGACGGTGTCTACCTAGGATGCGGGGCTGTTGCTCACCCGAAGGAGAGGACTGCCCAGCAAACTCGTGGCCTGGACGAGCCAGAGATCACGGGAGGCACCTTCCATAGAAGAGAAAGAATACCCCTCCCTGCACTTTCCAACTCCCACCAACTCTGACGGGAATGGATGGCATTTCCATCTCTGCCGCCCTCGACCCCAGTCTCCAGCGCTTCTCGCCCACCGGGTTGAACACAGCAGAAGTACAACCCCCCCTAACTAAGGTAGCCAACTTTTACTCGCTTTCCGTGTATCGTCTCTTGCTTTTTGTTGTTCGCCTTTTTCAGCATCAGTAAAAGCCTCACCCCTTCTGCCACCGAACCCGCCGAGGAGCTGTTTGTCACCGCCTCTTGAGTTCGACATGAGCATCAATCTTCCTTTCCGGGGAACGGCCTTGGATTCCCTATTCGCAAATGACATCGAACAAACGCTTCCTTCGCATGCGCAAGGTAATGATGACATTAGAGGGCTGTATCGTCTTCATCAAAAGCGCTTGCTTGTCATCGCCGGGCGAACTGGTCTGAGGAAGATCTAGGGCATCACTCTCTCCGAAGATCCTGATCACGGTCCCACGAAACTTGCTCTCAACGTGTTTCTCGAGGCTCACAATAATAACATCTTAAAGGCCGAGTGGGCGCTTGAGGATGCCCTCATCGGCCACGCCAGGATGAGGTGCTAGCAAGCTCCATGCGCGACTTTCTGGAGGCCAACTTCCGCGGTTTCGCCCACCTGACCGACTACACGCCACCAGCCCTGCAGTTTACGTCGCCCAGGGAAAGGGTTGCTGCCATCTGGTATCGCTGGTCCGCCGTAAACCCGGCGTTATTCGAGCAGACGGACCTGTGAGCTTCTCCTTCCACGTCCCATTGTTCTCCAGCCCTTTTTCCCACATAGATCCTAACGTCTCGCAGGGTTTTAGCCGCCCGTTACACCATCCTTGAGCAGGCCGTGAGGCGGTTTCGATTTGGCGATCCGAACAGCACGTCGACGTGGTCGGGAGCTGAATCATACCGGATCTTGCAAATCCATGACTTCCGCCACTTCGACGTCTACAGCCACATGGGAAGCAGGCTGCGCCATATGCGGGACATGCAGTCCATGCTAGAAAAGTGCTACCCTGGCTTCGTTTTCCAGACCGAAATACTTGGCTTGGACTGGTTCAGCCACTTCTTCATCAACGAGACAATTGCCAGGCTCCCAGGATTCAGCAAGTGGCAGGGGGGTTGGCACTCAAACGCGTCACTGGAGGACATGGAGAAACGCTTGCCAGAGATGTGTCTTGCTTTTATATCGGAGTACGGCGTGGCGAACCCAGACGCAAATACCAGGGAACATGGAACAGAAATTGCGTCCTCCAGCATGTCCTTCGGGTGCCCCTGCCTCACTGCTCAACCCGGCCGGCAGAACCAGCAGCAGCCAGCAGAAGCAGCAAAAATCCCGTCATTCTTTGCATGTAAGCCACCACCTCCGCAGTCAAAGCATGTGGCGAGGCACCATGCAATCCATGCCCATGGGCAGGTGTATCAAAGAGTGGTGAGGATACTGGACAGGTATCTCAAAGAGCCCTTGGACGCCGGCGGCAGTCCGCCGGACCCCCAAGTCGAAGGCTTCACAACCAACTCTGACAGCGACACTATCATTCTGACACCGAGCGTTACCTCGTGCGATGGTGCCGACGCCACCAGCGACACGCCTGAGACCACCGGCTTTCACCACACAATCAAAGGCATGGCACTGACACAAACCCGGTGGGACTTCATGCAGGAAGCCGAGAGTTTAGATCTCGGTTCTCAGAAGACTACCAGGTCCGAGAGACTTTGGCAATTTTTGCAAGGAGAAACCTTGAGCACAGAAACTGCTGGGTTCTCGCCTTTTGGACCTGCAGGAACAGTACCAGACCGGGCAACGGAGCATGGCTCACGGAAACGCAAGCTTGAGAACTGGACACACTATACTAAAGGGGAGGGAAATGCAGTGGTCGAGGTTGATAGACGGCATTGAGATCGAAGGGATGAGGAGTATCGCTGGTGGCTAGCGTTCTGCAAAGAGTGGACGGGTGGCTTGGGATTTCTTTGTGTTTTTCATCGTTGAGTTCCGACTGCCGGCAGAGCCGAGTCTAGAGCGATATGCACTTTTTGTACAAGGTATTCGGACAAAGCAAAATAAGCGGCATAACAAAAGACCAAGAAGTCGAGAATATGGCGTCTATCTCCGACTCAGTCTCTGGTCCTACAGGTCAGATTCGTGCCTTGCGCATCTTGAATAAGTTGGCTATCGAACCGGAATGATAACCGCAGAAATAATCATCCGCTGTCTCGCGAGTGCGCTCTGCAAGCCGCCACCTCGCTGTGCCCAAAGAGTTGATGTTGAACGTCACGAAGCTCAGACCAATGGAGTTTGAGGAGCACAAGTCGCGGACCCCTGCCTTTTGCATGGCCGGACAGGGATTAAAGCTTGGCGAGCTTGGGCCACATCTCAGCTCGGCTTGCCCCACCATGCCAGCCTTGCAACTGCCAAGAATCGCTGATTGTGGGGTTCAACATCCAACCCAACCCAAGATTGATTTCGGGCAACGTCTCGGCGGCGGTGGTCCATCCTGCAATCACCAAACCGGCAATTGCGTTTGTGACGGAGACCCTGACCACAGACGAGCAACCCTGGATTCTCGAGCTAACCGACACCGAAGCGACCAGTTTCCCAGGCCTCGCGCGCGGGACAACCCAGTCTCAACAGACGCCCCTCCTTGCCCAAAACCGAAAACCACACTGCTCCACGCGCAGCTCCCAAGATGACAGACCGACCCCACCGGCGGCCGCGGCGGCCCTGGGGCGGCCACGGTAGGGGAGGAGGAGGAGGCCGGGCGGCGGCGGTGGCGGCGGTGCGGCCGCCGGAGCGCAGGGACAGCAGGGGCAGGACAAGGAGCGCCCGAAGAAGGAAACATCCTCGACCTCAAGAAGTACATGGACAAGCGGATCACGGTGAAGTTTAACGGCGGGCGGGAAGGTTTAGTCTTCTCTCCCTCCCCCCAACTCCCCAACTATCTCAGCTTATCAATACACTGGGGCAAGAAAGAAAGGGTTTTAGCTGACAGATGGTGGTGTGTTGGCGGGGTTTCTAGCGACGGGTGTGTTGAAGGGGTATGATGCGCTGATGAACCTTGTGCTGGACGAGGTTGAGGAGTTGCTTAGAGGTCAGTTCTTCCTCTCAAAACTGGGGCCGTTCGAAGCAAGCTGGCGGTAGGGTAGGGAATGCTGACGAGGTGTGCAACAGATGATGAGGGCAACGAGATGACGCGACCGCTGGGGCTGGTTGTCGTGCGCGGCACGCTCCTGGTGGTGCTTAGCCCTGTTGATGGTAGCGAGGTGATAGCGAACCCGTTCCTGCAGGCGGATGAGGATTGAAAAGGACGAATCCTAGGGTGGGGCGTTTGTTCTGATGGGATAGTTGGAAGACCCGAGAAGGTCGCTTGAGACGAGGACGACAACAAAGAGGCATAGAGATGCAGGTACAGGCTCGTTTAGGCGGAACCGCGCTGTTCCAGCCGGGTGATATTGGCTGGATGGTATCATCACAGCCGGGAGCCCGAGGAGATAGTCAACACCTGGCATGACTACCCCCGCTCCGATCGCGGGAAAGGTTGGCAGGTTCGCAACCCTGATCACGGGCATGCGACCATAAATGGAACGAACAAACTCCACACCGTGATGCCACGTCTGCATGTGATCAAAAAAAAATGGTCAAGAGAGAGTGTATGTCTGGATTTTCTGTTCTGCGAATGCTCTGACCGTAACGGCACACGCTGGCTAGTCATGAAACCGCTGGATAAGTAGGTACGTTCATTTCGCCCCAAGTATATATTCCGTTGTGACCATCCACCAACACCACTTGTTGTCTCCCAGCCAGTTTGCCGTTCGAGTCACTCATCCAGTCTCCAAGCCCGCCAAACCCCCCACTTCCGCAGCATGTGCCGTCATCCGGAAATGATGAGCTGGACTGACCTTCATACCTCATCAGTCACAGCTCGTGCTTCGCATAGGGAGCGTTCACGAGTCATTATGTGGGTAGCATATGGCCAGTATCCCATCTGAGAACATCCAACAGGTACCGTATTGCCTCCAAGGAACCATCATCTATGCATAGGAGTGTAAACCGGAGCCTGCTATGTTTGTGTCGTGTGCCGAGGTTTCTGGTGCACTCTTCCTGTTGACCACGCCGCGTTCTTGTTTCCGTTGTGTCTGTTGTTGAGTATGACTCTCCCGAGCAAGCCTCCACGGCGATGTCCATTGAGCGCGAGTCCACTGAACATGAGTCCGTCCAGGGTAAGCCCCTCGAACGAAACTCCACTGAGCTGAAGTTCGATGAGCGCGCGTCGTGGGTTGGGCAGGAGTCAGCTGGACATGCTTCGTCGGACGAGGCTCCGTTAGAGCACGCCTCCTTGACTGGTGTCCCAGGGCGGAGGATGCGCCTAGTTGTTCGCCCCCGGGGCGCCGGTCTTGCTGTGTTTCACGAGTTCGTTAAACGCGCGGTCAAACATCTGCCGGAGCTCTCGGTAGGTGAGCACAAAGACAGATTCGTTGTCGCGGCTGGTCAACACAACCATCTCGTCGACGCCCGCATCAAGCTTGCTCAGACAGCTCAGCATGTGCCCGATCGAGAGGTTGGGCTTCCCGTCGGCTTCGACCCGGTGGAATACGTAGTCGCGGAAAAGCTTGAGCTGGTACCGGTCCCCTGTCTCCGACCAGCCCTGCACGCCACCGAGATCGCCACGCTCAACTATCGTCATGAGCTTCATCATGGTGCGCGC
Source organism: Achaetomiella virescens (assembly GCA_031001845.1). Classification (NCBI taxonomy): domain Eukaryota; kingdom Fungi; phylum Ascomycota; class Sordariomycetes; order Sordariales; family Chaetomiaceae; genus Achaetomiella; species Achaetomiella virescens. The sequence continues at coordinate 126,567 of JARNGD010000108.1, forward strand.
AACCCGGCCGTTTTCGAGTTCCCTTGCGAGGTGGAACTGTTTCTCGTCGTTGTCCTGGAGTGCGAGATCGAAGAAGGTCGTCATGTGCGTGGCAATGCCGCTGATGAAGTTCTCGATGCTCTTAGACTCGCCTGGATTCGGCTGTGTAATGAGCCACGCAACTGCATCTTTGAGGTTGGCCGAATACTTGGCGCCAAGAGTCTCCAATGCGGCCGGGATGTTGAGGTGAGCAGGCAAGGAGCTGGTGGCCAGCGAGAGGATGAGCCTGCCAAACTTGACCAGGTCTTCTTGCTGCAGCTCGTAAACTGATTTTGTGTTGCTCTCAAACTGCACAACGTCCAGAATGGAGCACGCAGCGAGCCGAATACGGTTGCTGTCTGATACGATGATCTTGCTCGGCTCGATACACCGAGCTGCGAGCTTGTTCGAGTGGATGGTCTTGAGCGCGTTAGCGATTTGGCAGATGTATCCCCACAGCACATTCTCGGGAATGGCGTTGGGCGCTCTGTATCGAGTGCCGTGAGGGGGGTGGAGATGGTGTTCTTGCAACGTCTTGGACAAGGGATGGTAGTCGTATGCGAAGATGAGGGAGCTGTCGCCGAACTCTCGGGTGTGAATGCTTCGTGGACGGTCACGATGTTGGCGTTTTTGATTTTCTTCCACTCTTTCATGACGGTAAGAATGGCTTTTTCGTTTGTCAATCGGTAGCCTGGGGTAACAGCGTCAGCACGGGTCCCAAAGAGGCGTCATCTCCAAAGGCTCAGCTCCATACCTTCAAGCCTCCTCAGGGCGTAGTGCCTCCCGGTTCGGCTATTCTGGGCCTTGTATACCCAGCTCGGGTAACCAAAAGACGATGTGTTCTTCCTGTTATTGGTATCCAGGGGGAACAGCGAATGCCAGCGTTCGAGCTGGGGAAGACCGGAATCTGGCAGGTCAGCACTGACGCAAGTGGCACGATTGAGGACAAACTCACTGGGCATGACTTGCTGAGTGGCAAACATCTTCTTCTGAAGGTCTTCCCGCATCTTTGCTGGCATGAAGAAGTCGTAGGTTGCCCGCTGCCATGGCTGCAGTTCCTGCCGGTAGGAGTCGAAAGGTTGGTAGAGGTGATAGTTGGGGGTTGGAGCGGCCCTGCGGGGTAGGCACCGTGCTGGGTGTAGAACTGTGCCCCCGAGGTGGCGAGGGCATTGTGATCACTTGCATAGAAATTGAGCTGGCCAGCCGAGGGTAACGCTGCGCCCATGGAACTCATGGTTGTGAAAGGGTCATTGTACAACCCGTTCTCCTGCGCAACGCCGTTTGCATTCTGCAGTACTGTTAGCAAGTGCTCTTCTCTCGGGTTACCTCGGGCAACCTACAGCATTGCCAATGTCATAGTTCTGCGGCGTAAATTCTCTGATTGCTGCTGGATTGAACACGGATGTCTCGGTGGTCTGCTGCAGACTGGATGCTGGAATCTACGTCAGATATGGAATAAGAACACAAGACGAGCCAACTCACCGCCCACCCCACGGGGAGTAAAACGGAGCAGCACTGGCGGCTTGAGATGAGAGGGTGGATTTCTTAATCGGGGCTGACTGCTGGCTCGACGGTGTGAAAGATGGAGAGTCAACGTTGAATGTCTTCTTAGAACTAATAGATGGTCAGAGCTGGAACCCTAGAATGCACAGCTGCACACGGCGGTCAGAGCAGCCCATCTCCGAACGCCGAGTCCGTAGTTTGGGCCTGGGGTTGGAGCGAGCTGGGCCGGCATGGCGACCGCTCTGCAGTTTCTCAGAGGTTTGACGGTGGGAGTGGTGTGGGCAAGCCATCCTAAAGCCATCCTCAAGCCAGCTCTGGTGAAGTGACTCAAGCGGCGCAAGACTCAATAGCGCCAGGGGCAGCGACTGGAGACAGCACCCCGGGACTGGATAGCGGCAACACAGACCAAGGTCCGGCAACAATAACCAACTTACAATTCTATTTGGGGGGACGAGTTCTTGTTCTGATCGTGGTTGAAGGTGCATCCTTGGTCCTCGTAACGACAGTTCCCATATATGAGGATGTTGCGACAGAGCGTGTCCTTGTTCTCTACGCGTGGGCGTCAGCCAGGAAGACACGAACAAGGCGATCGCAACCCACCTCGGCCCTTGGATCTAGGAGAGCCGACTTGGCGCCGGAGGTCGTTGGAGGGGTATCGGGTCGCGGCCATGTGGGCATTTGATCAAATCACGGACAGAAGAGAGCGCTCCTGGACTGGTTCTACAATATCTGGTGGCGAAGGAGGGGTCAGCTATCGAGCAATCGCTTACGCCCTGGTTCTTGGCCGTCCTCACTTGCTGATGGCGGAATTCTCCCATGTTTTGACCGAACGGGCGATAGGGCACCCATAGAAGGCGGCATGCGAGCGGAGGACGAGGGCGGGCGACGGCAATTGCGTCAGAACGGTGACCCAAGGCGACGGCAAAATCGAGTCGGCGACGTCGGCGGCGAGCGGTTGGATTATCGGACTTTGATCGGGGTCGGGGTCCGGGCTGGGACGGACGACCCAGCGAGCCAAGCTTCGAGTTGTGGGTGGGCATTCACGGGGTGCAGCAGGAGGGCCGAAGAGCAGCAGCAGCAGGGTGGGCTCCCACGCTAAAATGACTGGGGCCCGGCTGCCCCTCCCGCCTTGGACGCGCTTGCCTCAGCCTCGAACGCACAGGCCATATTCTCATGCATGTAACAGGTGCAGCTGAACGGCTGCTAGTGCCCCCTGACAATATAGGCAAGGGCTTAAAAAGATTTTCTGCCTAATTTCATAGATACATGTGACTTCATCTCTACGAGAGAGGCCACATGCATGTTCTGATCACGAACGTCGGCTCCCAGGGGACCTGCTGATCCAGACACATCCGGCAACAAGAGCGCATTTTCGAATACTCATCAGCCAACTGACAATAAGAGCAAAGGAAACACTCTCAACACTCACAACTGGGCAATCTTTCCACCAGCCAGTACGGTGACACTCGACACTTCACCCTCTAAACCACCAGTTTCTCAAGCCGGGGCAGACCACACATCCTCGTTGATGCGGTAACTTTTTCGGTCAGCTCCAACGCATGGTTGAGAAGGATGGCGAGTGAGGGCAATCTGACATCGGCAGGCTCTCTCCGAGCCAACAAGAAGCGCTGCAACAATATACCGATGTCACAGGCCAAGAGATCAATGATGCCGTTCCTCTGCTCGAGCGGTCGCAATGGAACGTCCAGGTCAGTATTGTCCTGAGCTTGGGGAGGTCGTGGACGCGGCTAACTGTCAGATGAGTGCAGATAGCAATAGCGAAGTTCTTCGATGGCGAAGGCCCTGATCCACTTGCCGAGGCGCAGGCCACCCACGCCAGTATCCCACGGCCTATAGCACGGCATGAGAACTTGCATGAGAGCTTCCTAGCTGCTGATGCCCGACGACCACTCCGATCATCAAGTCGCGCCCAAACAGAGTGGCCCCTCGGGTGGTGCCCCAACCCGAGGTGCTGTACCAGACCCCGTTGCTGGTAACAATACTGTTTGCGCCTTTCCGACTGGGATACAAGCTCGTTGCCGGCGTCCTCAACTCGTTGTTTTACTTTTTGTCCTTCCTACCGCAATCACTACGGCCGCGGGTGGTGGCGTCGTCTCTCTTCGAAGGGCTTGAGGCGGACGGACGGCGCAGGGTAACGCTCCCTAAAGAGACCGCACAGCGGTTCAGGCGCGATTTTGAGGAAGAATATGGACCACACGAACTCCCTTTCTTCGAGGGCGGCCACGCCCAGGCATTGGATGCTGCCAAGAAGGACCTTAAGTTCCTCTTGACAGTCCTGATCTCGCCGGAACACGACGGCACCGAGTCCTTCGTCCGGAACACGCTTCTGGCACCAGAGGTCGTGAACTTCATCAACGACCCTGCCAATAACATCATCCTGTGGGGAGGCAATGTGCTCGACCCGGAAGCTTACCAGGTGTCCCAGGAGTACAACTGCTCCAAGTACCCCTTTTCGTGTCTTGTCTGCCTCACGCCCAAGGAAGGCAGCACCCGGATGGGCATTGTCAAGCGTTTGGGTCGGACCCATGGCCCGGAGTCATATCTTACCGGCATTCAGACAGCCATTACCAAATATGGGCCTGACTTGAACGGTGTCCGGGCCGAGCGCGCAGCGCAGGAGATGGCGCGCAACCTTCGCGATCAACAAGACTCGGCTTATGAACGGTCTCTCGCCGCTGACCGGGAACGAGCGCGGCAGAAGCGCGAGGCTGCGGCGGCCGCCGCTGAAGCCGAGAAACGGGCCCGGAAGAGGCCGAGGCAGCCGCTCGTCTGGAAGAGCTGCGGCAGCGGTGGAGGAAATGGCGGGCTGCGACCGTCGCCCCGAGCCCGATGCTGGAGCGAAAGATGCCGTCCGGCTGGCGCTTAACATGCCTGCTTCATCCGGGCCGGGCGGGTGATCCGGAGATTCGCGAGCTCTACCAGCGTGGAGGATCTCTACGCTTTTGTGGAGTGCTACGACCTTCTTCAGGAGGAGTCCCGCGAGGAGATCCCAGAGAAACCCGAAGGCTACGAGCACAAGTACGGATTCCGGATTGCGTCGGTCATGCCGCGAGAGACATATGAGCCGAGCGAGACCACGACGGTTGGGGAGACCATGGGCAGGGGAGGCAACCTCGTGGTCGAGGAGATCTCCCCTGAGGAGGAGAGAGGAGGAGGAGGAATAGAACAGATGTGGGATATTTGTATGTAAACAAGGCAATGAGAAATTTTCAGACGGTACATACATTCAACAGCCGTTTGCCGCTTTTGAGACCTGTGGATACAGAAACCTGTGTCTGAGCTGGGATGGGCGGCTGCTGGAGTGCTCAGTTCACACACATGGAGGGGCTTATCTTATCAGCAGTGCCTCCGGAGGCCCCAAGGTCAATAGAAGCAGATACGTCGTACCTGGGCTTTCCCCGGGCAGCCACGACCGTAGAATCGGGAACGATGCTTGCGCGTCCGGACGGCGACAGCGAGGCTGTGCAATTTTTGGCACCGTCTTGGCAGCACTTGTTGATGTTCGCGCTGCCGTCTCGCAGGCAGAAAGAAGTCGGGTGAGCGGTTTTCTGGAACAAGTGTTCCATTGAGCGAGCCGCCTGATCCAGGCTCGCGTGGCCCTTCGGCCCAGTCCGCGACAGTGACAATCCGCGGGCAGTGAAGCGATAGCCGCCTGGGCTGTTTTATTAAATGCTCAAAGGGGGCGCCTTCCATTTGGGAGGATTCGCTGCCCCTTCTCAAATCTTCGAGGTTCTTGTGCTGTGGGTAGTGAAAACGGGTCCCAGTTCGCACAAGACCCTTGCTGCCTAGCGCTGAGACGGCACACGGCGGCAGACAACCACCAACAACCAGCAACCAGCGGTAAGCCACGGAGTCACGGCTGTTCGCAAATTGCGACGCGAAACGGTTATTTCGACGACCTACCATTTTTCCCGCACATTTACCCTGTTCGTTCCTGGGCCGACGTTTGCGCAACCTCGAAACGAGCTCGAACGGCAATAACCACCTCTCCCCTGCTGCGCGGCTGTGCATCCAAGCTCGAGATGAAGGGCTTCAGCATGAACAAAGTGCTGGGCAGCATCAGGAAACGGCCAACGTTTGGTGGCGGTACGGTTCTCGATCTATCCGCGGCCGAATCAACAGAAGGCGCTGACGTCAGGTTGCTCATCGCGCGACAGGCAGCTCCGAAGAGGCACCAGTCGACCCTGCAAACGATACCCCTGAATCCATCGCGACGCGCTGTGTGGTATGACTCCTTGCGACACCGAACTCCAACTGGTCCGGCACGCTGCATAGAGCATTGCGCTAATTGGAACTTCGGCCACAGAAACAATTCTGCACATCCGTGGGAAGTGCGTCGGTACGTTCGCTGGACCCCCACCGCTCCTCCTGCAGCTTCACCACTTGTTTGTCGCATTGAGAACAGGAAACTAAGACTGCGCTTTGTGCTCATTAGGGCGATGATGTTATCTTCCTCCCTTCGATCGTCGAGGCTGCCGTTGCCTCCCCTGCTGCCGGGAGCGAATGCGCCCGTCTAATTCGCAAGTACATGGACCGGGAGTACTGGTCGAAGCCGTCATATCAATACAACGCCATCATGATCCTCCGGATCCTCGCCGACAACCCCGGTCCGAGCTTTACACGGAACCTGGACAAGAAGTTTGTCGACACTACGAAGGAGAGCTGAGGTCAGGGCGAGACGGGACGTGCGCCAGATCTTGATGGAGACCCTGGACTGGTTCGAGACCAGCAAGGGCCATGACGAGGGGTTGGCGATGATGATCGAAATGTGGAGGAAAGAGAAGGAGAAAGCTTACAAGGCATATGGGGTAAGCACTCAATACCATGCTTAAGGGCGGACCACATGCTAATAATCTGCCACCCAGGTCATTCCGGCTCTTCCCCGAACGTTCAATGCCCCCCCTTTCAACCCTCAACCTGCCCAGACTCAGCAGTCCTACTCGCGACCAGCTGCTAGCAAGCGTCTTCCAGACCCAGTCGAGCTGGCAAACCGGCTAGAAGAAGCCCGGACATCAGCAAAGCTCCTCGAGCAGTCGTGGCGTGCACCCCGCCATCAGAAGTCCTCTCCAACGATCTTATCAAAGAGTTCGCCGACCGATGTACGGCCGCATCCCGCAGCATCCAGGGTACATGTCCTGTGAAGACCCCGCGCCCGACAACGACACGATGGAGAGCCTGATCGACACCAACGAGCAGCTGCAACAAGCCCTTAACCAGCACCACCGGGCCGTCCTCCAAGCGAAAAAACAACTCAACCACAGCGACACCCGCTCCAGCAACTCCAGCCCCGCTTCGCGCCAGACCCAGCAACTTCCGTCACAATCCGCCCCTTACCCCGCGACCAACACGAAACGCAATCCCCGGCAGAAGCACCAGCACCGGCAACGGCAAAGGAAAAGCCACCCTCGATGTATAACGATAGCAGCCCGTTGCCGGCCTCCAGATCAGCAAGCGGGACACCCCACCGCGACCTCGACCCAGATTCTGACTCGGAAGGCAAGATCCCTTCCGCGATCCACCGCCGGAGAAGCAAGCCTCTGCCTCCTCGTCTAAACCAAGACCACTAAGCGACGGGCCGCCCTTCCTATCTTTTGAGCCTTTCCATCCCGGTTTTGGGGAGCGGGGTCGTCATCATCTTCTGCAGCAGCGGCTGGGACTGGCGCTGGGTCGCGCGCGGCGGAGAGCAAGGACGCGGCGAGAAGGGCGTCGGTGTCGGATGAGGAGTTGGAAGAGTACCGGGCCGGTTTGACGAAGCAGGGGAGTGGTCATCGATATTAGTAGGAGGATGGTTTAGCTTGTGGGGTGAGTGGGCTGGAGTGGATGAGGTTCTCCGGAGTCCGCTCCTTGTTGACTGAGGGGTTTGATTCTGATGGGTTTGGCGACTGGGGTACTCTAGGGGTATTTTTTTTTTTCTTGTGCGATGCGCTGTTTTTCATGTTCGCCTTTTGGCATTTTTTTGGTTTTTAGTTTACCAGTACCCTCAATCGTCTTGGTTCTGCAAGCGGAAGCAATGTGGTTGTTGATGGACCTTAGCTGTGGCTGTACCAGCGCAACATGTTCTTCTGATTTCCCCTGGCATGCAAAGTACCCTACTGTGTCTTGGTAGTTCAATACTTAATGACTCCCAATATACGTTTTTGAGAAGCCCGTCGACTAAAGTGCCGGGAAGTGGGTAAAAGGGAGAGCTGCCCTGTCCTGTGTCAGCATATCATACGAACAAGCCGCCGTCATCCAGCATCGTGTAGGTCTAACATGTTCGTGAAGAAGTTGTACATGATATTTGGCCGCACAACGCCCGACCAATATCAGATTCTCTTCGGCAACGGGGGGCCTAGGATGTCCTGTCGTTCTGAGC